>APFE031464975.1:10248-46879 GCA_000404065.3 Pinus taeda | reverse complement strand
AATTTTTGGGAAAATAATTACTTTGGTTAAACTATATAATATAAGGGTTTTGGGATATTTATAAAAAGGGAGTTATATACTTAGGATAAGGTATTTTATTAGGGATTTAGTATAATAGAGTTAAATGTAAATATGGCAAAGGACAAGGAAACTCAAAATATTTTTGCACATCTAAGAAAGTGATAACTTCTGAAGTAAATTGCAATATTTTATCTTCAACACTTAAACTTAGAATAGCAAGCTATCTTGAGGGATTTTTATGGAATTTTGCATGAGTTTCCTAAGTAAAATATGATTTTACTTAGGACAAAGTTAAATATGGAAGATTATAATGATGGATTATCTTAAGTACTTAGGTCTTTTTGATCATTAGGCCGAGGGTCCGGTCCCTCCAGAGGTCAAGGAAATGCCTTGAGCCCCTTTGATCTCCAAATACCTTAGTACTTTGGGGGAAATTAGTAAAACTTTTGAGGGGAAAGTGATGAGGGAGGTTAATGAGTTTGACTTTTCTTGTTGTGATTTTCCAGTGTATTTCCTGCTTTAGTACTTGTGATGAAAGTAAAGGATCAAAAACATGTTAGCAGCATCATTCATCAGATAACACTTTGCAGCACCATCTACCTACCCTATCTACTTAATACTACCATTTTCTCTTCTTTATTAGGGTGCATTTAGACTTGCACCCTCATCAACATTTTTTCTTTTTTACAAGGAAAATCTATCTAATTCTACCCTTATTACATCCAAGGGCTCAGATTAAACTGTTGAGCACCTTTTATTAACTCTAACTATCTACTTATCTGCCAAGATTAAACTGTTATGTCAGATATTTATTCTCTAACCTACAACATGAAATTGAAATATGAGTAAGCCAAGTTTAAACAGTTTGACTCATTCATGAATTGTGGCAAAGGTTGGACAAGCTGCACACAATTGTTTTATTACAAAAATGAAGTAGTAGTGGCATTTGAATTTGCACACTTTCCTTGGTCTATTTTTGCTTGGGGTTCATTTCTTTCACTTCTTTTCGACCACTTTATTTTTCTTACCCTTTTATTTTTCTTTTAGGGTATACCCTCTTTACAGTTTTTAACTTTTTTGATTTTTTGGTTTTTCAAGAATATGGAACACCTTTGCTTAAGAAAGAAGGTTTGAACATATTCCATAGTTCAATCAAGACAATCATGAAGGATGAAACCTATTGGTATAGGAGGCTGACAAGGAGCATACATTAATGACGATTTTATTAGAGATTGCTCTAAAGCATCAAAGGAAGCTTGAGCGACCTGATCCCAAATGAATGGTACTTCTTTTTTCAATAGACAAGTATAACCTTTAGCTAGTTCGGCATAATTTGCAATGAACCTCCTAAGGAAGTTTGCTTTCCGTTGGAGTTTCTGAATCTGAAGCAAGTTTGAAGGTGGAGGCAAATCAATGATTTCCTGAACCTTACATGTGTCGAGACGAATCCCATCCTTTGAGACAACAAATCCAAGTAAACGACCAGAACTGACACAAAACATGCATTTTTTCCAATTGAGTCGTATCTTGTAGTGTCGGCAACGTATAAATATCGCTCTCAAATGTCGTGGATGATCGGTTCGCTTTTGCGAATGAGCTAGAAGATTGTCGAGATATGGTTGAACGATGTTCTTGAGGTCATGGAAAGCATAGTTCATTGCTCTCTGAAAAGTTTCCCCTGCATTCTTTAAACCAAAGGGTAGCTTGCGATATCTGAACGTGCCCCATGGACAAATAAATGCAGTCTTTGAATGGTCTTGTGGGCGGACATTTATTTGATTATACTCGGAAAATCCATCCATAAATGAAAAGATTTCACATCTGGCGCATTCGTCAATTATCTGGTCAATAAAGGGTGTAGGGTAGCTGTCTTTCGGACAAGCTTGATCTACATCCCTATAATCGATGCACACTCTAATCATTCCTTGTTTCTTCATCACAGGAACAATATTCGATACCCAATTGATTAGAGGAACCGGGTAAATAAAACCAGCATGGAGGAGTTTTAAACTTCTGCCTTAATGGCAACGACTTTCTTGGGGTGCACCTTCTGTAGCCATTGTCGTACTAGTTTGACATCTAGATACATATTAATTTCATGTTCAACTATGTTCGAGTCAATACCTAGCATTTCATCATATGACCAAACAAAGACATATCTAAACTCGTGAAAGAGACCACTATATATTTCCAGTTCTGAAGAAGAACAAGATTTGCTGACATGAATATTCTCTACAACATCTGTTTTGGTTGAGATTTTTATGGTGGCAGTCTCTTCAATATTGGATAGGTTTCTCTCGGAATCCACCGTATTTATAGTATTCGTCAGAAAGTCAAATACTGAAGGATGGTCTAGGTTGCTAGAATTGTCTTCTTTCTAGTTCAGAAGATGGGAACGATGGTGGTAATCGTCCCATGGTGCCCCGTCAATCATCATCGATTGAGTGATTCCTTCATCTATAGAGTGTACTTGTGACCAAGGATCTGAAGGGGTGCCATATTCCTTAGACCTATCTATCCAAATGCTTGATGAGAATTGATACAGGTTTGCCTCCCATGCTGAAAACATTGATTTCTATAATATTTCTAGTGGGGTTAGAGGTAATACCTGCATATTATCCATTTTAACATCATTTTCTGACATCTTTTGAATGGAAGATATCATATTGCGGGTTCCTACATTAGCCACTTCCACCAAATTGGTTGGAGGTGGTAGGGTTAAAGTTCCCATTAATGTGGGGTATTTTAGTAAGCCTACTCCGATACTTTGAAGTGCATTAGGGCTTCCATGGATCATTAGAATGATTCCCGTAACTTGAAAACTGTTGGGTAGAAAATTTTGTTTGTCGATGATTGTAATTCCTCCTTGGGAAGGAAATGCAATTTTCCTAAAGTAGGTCGACACAATGGCTACCATGGCATATATCCAAGGTCTTCCTAGTAGGATGTTATAATTGAGGATTCCATCGATAACTTCAAGGTCAATTTCTACTCTTTTTCCCCCCAGTTCGACTTGCAAGTTACTTAATATCCCATACGGGGTGTATGTTTGTCCATCAAATGATTTTAATGTCATCGACGATCGCGACAAGGATGGAGACCCTAGATTTTTCCAGCAACTCATCGACATGATACATGTGGATGCCGCCTCATCAATAATTGTTCTATGAACAATTTTGTTGAGGGATTTCACTTGAATGAGGAAAGCTAGTTGAGCTGGTAACGTATTCTTTGTGATTAAAAGATACAAGATTGGAATCTGTTGGGTCAATCCCACCTATTGCTGATAATAAAGCCTGCTTTTGGGAGGGGCAATTTTGAAGTACCTTAAGAGTCGACCTCGCGGAGGGCGATTGGACTAAATCCTCCACTATATTATAGTTTTGTGCTGCTCGGGCATGAGGATTACACATAGATTTGTGTAATACTCCCTTTGGTGGTTTTATCGTCAATTCAAGAATGATGGGTGGCACAACTTCGGTCGAAGTTGTTGTTGAACTACTAGGTCAATCATTATCCTTGTTGTTCAACATCTGTGGATTTCCGTAATCTTTACTCCTTGTCGATATCAGAGCATCATTCAGTTGCTTTGAAACCGACAACATTAGCACTTGGGACGGGGAAGGATTTTCGCTAGCATCTAGATTTGTTCCTGGATTCGGAAACGGATCAGTCAATACAGCCGAGGATTTTGAACTTTTGAAGAATTTTCTAAGTTCATCTTTATATGGACAGTCTCTAGTCTAGTGATCCTTGTCACATATATGGCATGGACTCTTTGGTTTCTTATCCCCAGAAGGGTTTGCATAAGAGTTTTTAGGAGATGAGTCCTCCTAGTTCTTCTTCTTCCCTTGTTTTTTCTTCTTGCCTCCCGATTGCTTGGGTTCTTTTCCTTTGTCTCTCGACACGGCATTTACTTCCGAGGCTAGAAGTTCCTCATTTGCATTTTCACTCGAAACCATGCGGGCCCTTTTCGATGTAGCCTATATGGTTTTAGTGCTTGTCGTACCTATCACGCCATCGCCGGCATGAGAGTCTTTGTTTGATTTAGTAGGGGGAGGAACAAAAAATTCTAGTCTAGGAGCATCAGGGATTTTATCGTAGAGCATGCCAGACTGAGTATAAATCAAGTCTATATATTGTGCACGAGAAATAACTTGCTCTTCAGTGACGAATCCTCCCTTTGCCACATCTTCTGTAATAGCATGTAACAAAGAATTAACAAACCATTTAGCCAATAGCTTATCAAGAACATATGTTTTTACCATTCTACGATGATGTCTCCATTCGTGAATATGATCGGATATGTGAGTGGCCATCGTTTGTTTGAAATTGGTAAGTAGCTCATTTCCTATTTCGTATCTTATGGGTAAGTGAAAATGGGTTAAAAAGGTTGTGGCTAGGGTACTGAAGTTATCAAACGAAACTCTAGGCAATTTGATATACCATTTTGCTGCTGGACCAGTTAACATTCGCTGAAAGAGGCGAAGCCTAATCGAATCATCATCCAGAGTGTTGGATGAACACCACAGATGAAAGGTCATCACATGATTCAACGGGTCTTCACCCGGATTTCCATTAAATTTAGGAATATCAGACAGACGTTTATGCGGAATCACTGGCCACCAAGGGGCATAGGCAATCAGATCATTCGTTAGTCGATTTAGATCAGGTAACTCTAAAGTTTCCACAAAAGGAAACTATTGATACATGCTTGGCTAAGCATACCCAAGATAAGATGGAATTTCTTGAGCAGTTGGTCTCTGCATACCAACATAATGAATTTGATGTTGGTAACTTTGATAAGGTTGATGGGCATAACCATTATGATATGGTTGATACGGCTGCCCATTACATGCAAAGGCTTGTTGCTCATATCCTTGGTAAGCTCGCTGGAATTGTGGTTGTTGGTATTGTACCAGCCATGGTTGTGAAGTCATGGGTTGTTGTCCAGTACTAACTCTTTGACCAAGATGGGGGGTGGTGATCCCCATTTGAACTTGTGTCATTCCACTAGTTGATGATTGCGGTTGTGTCGTAGGTACAAGAGGTTGTTGCATTATAACCTCTGAAACTTGAGGTTGGCATACAACTGGAAACGCTTGTACTTGTGATACTTCCACAATAGCCGACATAGTGGGGATGTTTATCATAGGTAAAATTTGTTGCATTGAGCATACAACTCTTGGTTGTTGAGGTAGGATTGGCACCCAACCGCTAGTTGTCATTCCAGCATAACCTAAATTTTGTTGTGAACTCTCGCATGGTTGACCTTTCGAAGAAGGCAATGAAAGGGTATACAACCCTCCATACGATGGTAATCCAGTACTCAAAGGAATGATTTGCCTTTGGGGACCGATTTGCCCAAATTGACACTACGAAGGATCAATTTGTCGAGACTCAGCGTAAGAGATTCCAGATACAATTCCAGACAAACAAACGGTAACAGTCCATACTGTCGAAAGAGCCCCTGGATGGACTCCATCCAACGGTTGAGAGCTGGTTGGGATAGATGGCACACCGACGAACATTGTCGAAGTAGCAACAGGAAATTCTGCTACCGCTGTGTCGGGTAACACATTCCTTGATGTCGACAGTTGTTCAGACATATTAAGTCTATCCAAAATATTCCTTAGCGATTTTTCAGGAACTTCTGATGGCAGGAGAATATATTCTGATGAAGAAGGATACAGGGCGATCCCAGCTCTAAGTTGCGTTGGAGTGTTAGATGGAGGATCTTCCACAATCTCTTCTATGGAAATCAATCCAAGAGGAAGAGGCAGACCATCAGGTCCGTAAACTATTTATGGTGCCGAAGAAGATATAAGTTCTGCAACAACAGAGGTTTGGGGAGTGTTGAGTCTTGAAAATGTCATTCATTTACATTAAACTTTCACTATTATGTCCATTATATCACCTCCATTTCACTAATATGTCACCACATTCATCCAACTTCCATTATTATTGGGCTACATTTATGTTTTTCCAAACTTTATTAATTCTAAGCCATTCAAGTGAATTTGTGGTTAAAAATTAGAAAATAATATGAATATGCTTATACCTAACAAATGGGTTGAGATTGTTGACATGTGTAGGTTGAAAGGAGGCTTCTAGAAGACCCTTATGTGGCACTCTAAGGCCAAATTCGAATTTGAGTGGAAAGAATCATGGGATCATGAGGATATGTGTCACATCTACTAATTGTATTGTAACTCTAAAAAGACATGTGTCTTATCAGTTCCTATTTTGATTAGGACTCTAGAGGTAGAGGGAGAGATTCATGGACTTTCATTAATGAGATGGCTTCTCATCTTTTTGTATAAATAAGAGATCTCTCTCCTTCATTTATTAGCTTATTTGTCTCAGCTTAGAGCTTGGCTTGGCTTTTAGTTCTTTAGCTTGGAGTTTGTAGTTCTTCCTTGATGGCTTTTGAAAGCTTTGGAGAGCTTTGTTGTACTTTTTGATTTTGAAGAATTTGAATAAAGCTTTGATGTTCCCAACATGGAAGGAGATGTGAAGTAGATGTCATGGAGCATATTAGAATGTAACGTAGAGTAGATTTCATTTGTAATTTTTCTTTGATTTCATTATATCGTTTGATTGCTTTCAAGTTTGATAGATTAGATTTTTCATTCATGCAATTTTAATTCATGTAAGTGTGTTCAACCGGTGGATTGTAGATTAGTTTTTCTTTACATGTTTTTGCATAAAATAGTGACATGAGATTTGCCTCTCTCCTGACTTTTTTTTTTTAGCTTTTCAATTTCAGTTATGCTTTGATTTTAGTCTTATTCATTTGCTTTGTTAGTTAGTTTAGATATTAAATTGTTCATGTCATTTTCAGTTACCTCTGAAATCCATAGCGAGACTAATGACGAGGGATTGAAGTATGAGTGTGTAATTTGATATTAGTTTACCTTTTTGCAAATTAGATATTAAATTACTCATTTCATTTTCAGTTACCTCTGAAAGCCAAAGTGAGTTGAATGGTGAGAGATTGAAGTATGAATGCGTAGTTTGATATTAGTTTATTTTTCTGCAAGTTAGTTATTGAATTGCTCATGTCATTTTCAGTTACCTCCGAAAGATAGAGTGAGACGAATGGTGAGGGATTGAAGTATGAATGTGTAGTTTAATATTAGTTTTATTTTCTGAAAATTAGATATCAGATTGCTCAAGTTGTTTATGATTACCTCCGAAAGCCAGAGCGAGTGGAATGGTGAGGGGTCAGAATATGAGTTGATGTTATGTGATTTTAGTTTAATTTGCTTGAAATTTTTGGATTTATTTGAGTGCAGTAGCTTAATTCATTTATCTTGTATTTAGATAGCAGTAGGGATAGTTATTTCATGATCAGTATTTCATCTTTTGATTGATTAAAGTAGCTTCATACTTACACTTTTGTTTAAGTATTAATTCCATCAATAACATTTTTTAAGATCTTTCGAAGTGCTAAGTTTTGGAAGTTACCATTAGGGAAATAAACCTTGTCTTGAAATATACTTCCATACATGACCTTTAAAAGTATTCTTAAGACCTTAGAATAGGATTTCCATTTGCATTAGACACTTTAGGAACCCAACAAAAACAAAACCCCAAAACAAAATAAAATCTATAAAGCAACGAAGTAAGAAAAAGGTTAACTAAGCACATA
This sequence comes from Pinus taeda, assembly GCA_000404065.3. Taxonomy (NCBI): domain Eukaryota; kingdom Viridiplantae; phylum Streptophyta; class Pinopsida; order Pinales; family Pinaceae; genus Pinus; species Pinus taeda. Next base: position 39,204 of record APFE031464975.1, on the reverse strand, counting down.
TGGTGCACCACACTTCATCAGTTTACGATACCCAGATTGATAATTTATGTAGAGCAATTTAAGATGTTAAATTGACTAAAAAAGGAGTAACACCTTCCGAATCAGCTGTAGATGGAGTTGGTTCAGGAATAGAAGTGTTTACCGTCGCACTAGGATCAATTGTAATGTCCTTTTGTTGTTGCGGAATTTCTCCTATAGAGGCAGGGATACCAGAAATGTTCAGAGTAACCGGAGTCTCTCAGGATGTCAGAGTGCATGCTCCAACCAACCTAGGGGACTTTGATCCGGTCAAATGAGTTCACTTTGTCCAGAATGGTTTCGCTTCCGGAGTCAACAACGGTTGACTCATAAGTCTCCATGAATGACGAGGTTTTGATTGACTTTCTTCCATGATTTTAGATTACTTGATCAACTAAAAATAAAAGGGGAAAATGTTTTCAAATTAAATGAATTTTAGATGCTTTGACACAACTTTTTTTTTTCAATTTTTAAGAGTCGAGAAAAAACAAAAGATGACTCTAGTCGCCTTCGATTTTTAATGAGCCTGAAGTGACAAGTGCTCAGATGGACCTTTTCTTTTAAGGAGTCTGAAAAGGAGAAAAATGGACTTCTCTGGAAATCTAGGCATAGCGGATTACCAAACCAATCGGAAAACTGCAGAATACATTTTACGGTACGGCAGTCAATCTTCCTGAATGTTGTGTTCAGTGCATTGTGATCGATAGGGCGGCAGACACAACTTCCTAAGGATAAAGGATGAAGCCTATTGTGGTCTCCCAATATATACTCGACGGTACATGGGAGCACAAGTCCGTACTGGCACTTGCTGTCTCAGAGTGGAGGAATCACCCAACCAGCAATGAAAACAATAGTTACCAAGTTTTATGATGCCGGAATACGTCTCTAGCCTAGACCTCTAGGTGTTGTGTGTTATGTTCCAAAGCATTTTTAGATTCATTAAATTTATTTTAAGTTGATCTTGTTTAAAAATTTTCCTTTTAGGTTCACCGTGTGATGTGTATACAGTTCCTAAAATGCAGTCTAAGATGATAAACAGTTTTTAATCTTCTTTTGGAAATGAAAATCCTAGCTACTAAGGAAAGAAAGTTGAGAGTCTTTCAACAAAGAGCACAAAGCACATAGTAAATGTACTGTCCTAAATCAAACCAAGTAGTCTAAATGAAAATGCACATGCATGTATTTTTTTTCAGCCTTCTTAATGTATGAATGATGATAAGAAAGCTAAGTGAAAATCTAAATTATTTTCAAAGCGACAATACTTAACAAATTTCTTTTCAAAATGAAGTGAAGATAAGGGCAACACTTTGCGATTTCGAAATGAAAATTGATTTTCAACACTTTTAAAACTACTAATTCAAATGATATACAAGAGTAACTATATAATCGACTATCAAGAACAATGGGATTCTCTGCTATAATTGAAAACGACACTTACGACACTTTCATATTAAGAAACGACAGTTTGACTACACTACCTCTTTGCAAAAGAGCACTGAAAATGGCGCACAATACATAAAAACACTTACAGTTCTTTTCACAATAGAGGAGGAATGATGGAAGAGAAGGGGGTTTTCATAGAGATTTACTGACCATATATAGCAAAACTCTTGAATAGAACTGAAAATAGTGAAGGAAAAAGCAAAGTCTGAAGGTAAATTTTACCTTCCCTGACCATCACACCTGTCACATAGGGAAATCAATATGCGGCGCACCTACTGCACACGGAAAGTGCAATGCATACTTACTGCCTTGAAGTGAGGGTGCGATGGTACCAGTGCAAGACTTTTAACCAGTTCTTGCTCACAATTTGCAATTCAGTTCAGGGATTTAGGCCGAGTAAGTGATGTTCAGTAAATTTAAATCACAGGGGCTGATATAAGGAGGTTACTAGAGCCACCACTTAGGAAAATTAGAACATTTGCAGATCAATTGTTTAATTCATAAACAAAACCCGGAGATAGACTGAAGAAACATTGATCTACTTTGAATTTGTATAACAAATGCAGTTTGAAGGATAGCTAGCCTGACTTCAGGCTCTATCTGTAAGTTTATAAAACAAACAAAGATAGGCTAACAAACAATCTATTCGCTCCCCAGTGGAGTCGCCATTTTGTTACCAGGAATAGTGTCCACTCGGAGCTGCTATTCCCACTAAGACTGGTAGCTATCTTAGAAACAAACAAGTAAAGTCTACTTTCGCCTTCCTTTATGAAAATAGATAAGAGTGGAACAAAGGACACCAACCTTAGTCTTGCGCTTGGTTTCCTTGCTTGATTCCTCTCCTTCCTGATAGTTATTTTCCGCTTCTTCCTCGTCTGCCCAACTTCAAAGAGCACCTGTGGAATCCAAGCAACATACTACTATTGAAGAACAAAGATCTATATTCATAAATAACATAGGACCAGATATGTATTAACCATATAAATGCATATACATTCAAACATACAAGAATATGGAGGAAATGAATAACTTTATTAATATCAAGAAAAGTAGGAGGATTACAACCATATGTTCTGACCCAGCATCATCCTCCATCAAGAAAGACCTTCTTCACCTCAAGTAAAGCTTAGACCACCCAACACTATGAAGTTTCACCGGAAAACCAACAACACTTCTCTACAAGATACGAGATTCGAGCCTCTGGATCACTATGATGAGGGATCCTTATATAGAAGATTGTAGGGGGTGAGTCATCTTCTGGGGTTTTGATTAGTGTCATATATCTGATAGTTCTTGATTCCACTTGGAGATTTATGATCTCTTACTCATCCCTGGTTGAAAACAGAGAGGCAAGGGTCAAAGGGGAAGCTTCTAGAAGATTCCATGATCTTCCACCTCGCAAATTGTCCCTGCCATTTGTCCATTCCCGAACATCGCACCCTACAGAGGGGCCATTTAGTATGCATCATACCCTTTACACTGGGAAGGTGATATGCATTGCACCCTCTGCACTGGGGATTTAGTATCGTCCAGTTTTGACCATTTCTGAGCAGTTTTTTGTGGAGAACTTCTGGGAGATGATGTAATCAGCTAACCTTGTTCCTTTAGGTAGTGAAGCAACACTTTTAGGGATTTAGGAGCCCTTAGTTTATGGAAATCTATGATTGGGGTTGCAGTGATCAAAAATGTCTATAAACTGTGCTTGTTGTATAAGATGTAGCAGTAGGAATGGTTGTGATAGTTAGTGCTTCCAAAGGGAAAACAACCATTTTGGTAGCTTTCTCCTTTTCTTCAATAATATTTTCCATCGTTGTCTCCATTTGCTTCAACTATGCACTCTTTTCTATGTTGAGCTTCATCATGTCTACCTTTTGTGTCTCTGTTTCTTCAATATCCTTCGCCATAGGATCTTCTGTAGCTGGTAATTTCAATTCCTTGCTTAATTTTTCTATGTCAGTATTCTTTTTCCTTACTAGATCTTCTACAAAATTAATGTTTTCAGGGTCATAACCTACTTTGATCACCTAATCCTCCAGAGCTTTGATCTTGGTGTCTTTGGCAAGTGCAGAGACCTCCACCTTCAGTTGGTTCCTAAACATTATAACATTCTTCTATCAAGAACTGTACTTTTTCCACGCTGCTATAGCACCATTAATAAAAGACTCTTAACAAGATACTTGTTCTATGAAATATTAGTGATGCTTTTGCTACTGTAACTGTGTTTTCATTGTTATTTTCTTCATGTTATGCATTTGAAATGTAATTGTAAAACAAGAGGTGTGAAAAGTAGGATATTTTTTTGAGCACGATATTTGGACTGCATTTACAATATGTATGTTTTCTTCTAAAATTCTAATTTATAATTTCTTGAATTCTTCTCAATCCCTATTGAATCACACCTTTTCTCCATTCCATAATTTAATCTAAAGACCCAATAAATATAGCTAGCTTGCCCTATGGCTACTCATTTTAACTTTTGGTGAAACATCCAGTTTTATTTGACTCCATAGCCTAATGGAAAGAAAGTAATTTGTTTTAGATCAACCAACCAACCAACCAAATTCAAACAAACAACTAAGCACAATCATAACTAGCCTAAAATCAAGCTAAACAAACAAGTTAAATCATAAAGAGAGATCCCTCTATGAAGCTGGCAAGGCTAGATCCCAGCATTCATAAGTGGTTTTACGTTGTCCAATGTATTTACTCCCACAACCTCAAAAGTACAGAATTATAACAAAGGGATTGGTCTTTTGTTCTCCTTGAGGTTGTAGGTCATGATACTAGTCTCTTTAGTTGTGTAACAACTTGCGGTCCTTGGAGGTTGTGGATTCACATATGTATCTCTAGAGCCCTATAACAACTTGGATTCCCTTCAAGTTGTGGGTTGGGATACCAATTCCTCTATCCCTATAACCTATTGGGCCCCATGGAGGTTGTGAATTTAGATAGTAATCTTTGAAGCCATGTAATAGTTTGGGTCCCCACAAGGTTGTGGCCTAAGATAATAGTCTCTAGAGGCGTGGATAGATTAGAAATAGACAAGTATTGGAGTTAATATCTGCAGTGAATTATCAACTTCCTAGGAAGGAGATGAATCCCTCACACTACTCTTAAGGGTGAATGTGGTGAACCTTTGGATTCCATGTTCCTTACTTATTCCAAAAGGTAGCTAGTGGGGTTGAGGAAAATGTTCCTCTAGAGTCCATAGTCTAGCTAGCATATTATCATTTAAGCAAGACTCTCCCTGAGGAGACTCTAGAATCTAGCTACAGGGTGACAAATACAAGTGATTTTAGTTGCAGTTGTCCTAGTTTCTCTACCAAAAGATAAGTATGTTATGTACTTGGTTAAAACGTAAGTATGGTGCATTTCTAGTTGAAATGGATTTCAATTTATGCACGACAATAATTATATTGATTTAATGAGTGTGTGGTGGCATATTTGTTTGGAAATGCAATTACTGTTGTGATGAAATCATGTAAAACAAATATTGTATCTCTAAAATGAATGATGTTGTTAAATAGGTTGAGCAAGTGTATGCTTTTGGAATGAAGTGCTCTATGAAATGCTTGCCGGTATTGTTTATACCACATATACATAACACATAATGTGCAATTTCGACATGATAACCAAGCCTACGTTATATGCTTATTGTGAAATATTGTTCTGTAGGAAATGTTTAACTATCTTGTAAACAACACATGAAAACAACACACAAATAATATTAAATGCTACAAATTGTGGAAGGATACATAAGGATATGGATTATGAACTCGGAGACATTCAGCATAACAACCTTTCCATTAATATGAAGATATTACATAAGTGTTTTCCTTCTTAGAAAGTTCTATGTCAGCACACAAACACCTATTCACTGAGCTACAAGCCTGTGAATGGCTTAGTCAACCTTTCATTCTTAGCAGCCTAGAGGTATTTGACAAGAATCCAAGCATTGATGGTAATTTCCTAGAATCATAGGCCATGGAGCTGCTTAAAAGTCTACTTTGGAGCCTAAAGCTCCTAGCATGTGGTGCGAGAGCTGGAGCCTTTGAAGCTTTCAATGAAGGCCTTCAGTAGAGAGGGGTTGTAGGTGCTCCTATGCCCACACCTATGAAATTTCCTTATTTCAATAATGAGAATGTTGGAGGGCCAGGGACTTGTTGGAGAGACTTTCACCCAAGATCAGTAGGGGTAGCACTATATTTTCAATATCACCAGTGAGTGTCGATGTTGATCTTGATGTTTAGAGAGCTTGTGTGGCAGAGCCCTAGTAGGAATAACCAGCTAGTAGTAATCAATCAAGAGTTGAAGTAAGCTCTCATGGTACTCATTAAAATCCAAATCAAGAGAAACCTACAATGGTTGACAAGGTTCCACTCCTCAACACATAATAGAGTTAAAATGCAAGATATTATGTGATGCTGGAAGAAATCGGCCTTGAACTTATAGGATAAACTCAAAAAAACTTACATGTTAACTAGGAAAAAGCTAGCGGTGGAAACCAAAGGCTGATGGGCCTAATTTCACTCTAATGGGAGTGGATGAATTTGTAATGACTTGGTCGAGAGGTTAAAACCTGAATGGTTGACCCGAGAGGTTTGTTTTTCACAATGATGGGATCGACCGGTATTACATCACTCAAGGTGAGTTTACACACATAGGCCTTGCCATTTGTTCAAAGCAACACCCACAAGCCATTTAAGTTGAGATACTTTAGCCCAGAAGAATTAGTTTCCATCATAATAAGAACTATTTTGCATCATAATAAAGGTTGGCACGATGATGGCAGCTGAGATATGGTGGGCTACATGCTAGCTCAGTTATTGGCCATAAGTGGAGCCCCTAACGTGTGAGCCTCTTATATTGAACTTTGGGGTATGAAGGAATGTGGCAGAGGAAAGCATCGAGGTTAATCCAATATGATGATGCGTGCCCCCGCAGTCATGCCATTGGCCACAAGATTTTCCAACTTACCACATGGCCCAGAAGCTTTAGCTTGGAAGAAAATAAGGATGTGGAGAAAGAAGAGCTTTGGATATAAGTGCATGACCATGTCACCTAACGTCACCTTGGAAGTATCACCCCAAAGGCATTTTGGGTGGAAGAAATAGATGTGCCATGAAGGACCTAATGATATGACATAAGTCAACTAAAATAGAAATACACCGAACATGGAAACATTTCCATTAGTGAAAGGTAGGCCCAGGTTTAGGTTAGCTTGCAGGTTCTAGCCAAGAGTAGTAAACAAATGGGAAATATGAGGAATGATTGAATGAATGGAGTCATGATGATGTGGCATGGATCATCATGTTAGGCCAAGGCGTGGTCTATCAAACTAATGGAAGGAGAAATTGTGACCCTACTTGACATGTCAGCTCAAGAGTGAGGTCCCAATGGTTAACATAATTGCACTCTTAGGAAATCATCATGAAAGTATGAAGAGGGGTACATGGTAGGGTCCACAATAATGTCTATGCCCATTAAAGGTAAGGTGGTCCCAACTGAAAATTTAGTCCACCGTAAATATCCAAGGAGTACACAATGACGTGATAAGGAAGTTTGTTGGTTGAGTTAGCTGAGGAAGCTAACTCTCACTAGTATAATACGATGACTACCACACATCCCAATGGAAGACTACCATGTGGTAGCTAGATGATGTGTTAGGGCCTAAACTTTGGTGGAAATTGTAGGAATTTATAAGGTAAGTTCCTCAGACAGAACACCAAAGGACACTGCTCAAAAATAGATCACAGATCAATACACAAGTATTCTTGACATGGTTAAAACCCTTAAATAGGGAAACAGTCCATGGCCTGAGCCAACGCAACCACTTCAGATAATTTATTAATAAAAGAATGAAAATTTACATAAGATTCTCTCATGAATGGTTACCCTACAAATGACCCTCCATGCTCTTTAAATAGAGATCATGGACCAATCAAGTGTTAAGCCATGTATTAAGTGTCGGTAATCTTGATGAGAGAATGCACTATAAGATCAATTCATGTCTAGAACATATTGTGACCATCTGATTGTAAGTTACAAAACTACATTGTAAAGAAACACACTTTACCTAACTCTAGACTAGACCAAGTTATACTTAAATATTTCCTATGTGTCGGAATATCATAACATCACCCCTTAAGAACAACTTGGGATAAGATTGAAGAATGTACAAATATGACACAATAGGAGAAGGAAGGAGGCATTAGAGCCTATCCCCCCTTAGTGAAAACTTCCTGAACTCCTACCATAAATTGAAGTTTACTAAACTTTACCTCTATGAGAGCCTTTGTAAATATGTCTACAACTTGATCATCTCTTGAACAATGTTGCACTTCAAGAACATGGTCATGAATGAGCTTTCTGATGAAGTGAATTTGTAGCTCAATGTGTTTTTTTCACTAATGTTGGATTGGATCTTTGCATAGTTGAATGACACTTTGATCATCACACCAAAGTGTAGTTAGATGTTGTTGCTGAAAGCCAAACTCTTACAAGATCTCATGAAGCCATAGTGCTTCCTTACTAGCTTCTACGACACTAGGATCCTCTTCTTCTCCTGAAGAAAGACAAATGGCACTTTGTTTCTTGCAAGCCCATGTAATAGGTCCTAAACCAAGAGTGAACAAATAACTCGCAGTAGACTTCTGATTATCAGGGTCACCAGCCCAATCCAAATCGGTGAAACCAACCAATAGAGGAGATGCTTCTGTATTGTAATGAATCCAAAACTAAATTGTACCTTGAACATAACCAAGTATTCTTTTAGCTACTTTTCAACGAATTTCATGTGGGTTTTTCATAAACCGAGCAATAAGGCCAACAACAAAGGAAAGGTCAGGATGAGTATGGGTCAGATATAAAAGTTTTCACAATTTGACGGTATATGGTAGCATCGACTTCAGGGGAAGTAAAAGTGACTGAAATTTTGGCTCCAGAATGAAAGGGAGAAGGGGTTGGCTTACAATCTTCCATGTTAAAATGGCGTAGAATATCACAAGCGTATTTGGACTGGGAAAGGGAATACCATCCTTGGATTCCAAGACTTGAAGACCAAGAAAATAATGCAAGTGTCCTAATTCTATCATTTCAAACTTCTTTTTAAGGCTATACTTCACATGGTTTATAAGGTTGGGATCACTGCCAGTAAGGATTAGATCATTAACATAAAGAACAAGAATGATAAGAGACTTGCCCACTTTCTTGGTGTAGACAATATTGTTATAATGACTCCTAGAAAATCTAGTTTCTAAAAGAAAGCTATCCATTTTGGCATTACAAGCCCGAGGGGCTTGCTTGACACCATAAAGGGATTTCTTAGGCTGTTATTGACAAATCTAGTGTCTATGTAGAGCTGTTAGTTCCACTAAGATGGGTAGCTATCTTAGAAACAAACAGATTAAAGTTACTTTCATTTTCCTTTACAAGAAGTAGATAGGAGAGGAGCAAAGAATACCATCCTCAATCTTTCGCTCGATTCCTTGCTTGTCCCTTCTCCTCTCTGCCAGATCTTTGCCACTCTTTCCTTGACCACTCTGCTTCAAAGAGTACCTGTAAAGTCAAAGCAGCATAATACCTTCAAAGTGCAAAGATCTACAATCATAAACAATATAGGACCAGATATATCTTGACCACACAAATGCATATATATTATCAAACGTACAATAATGTGGAGGAAACATTTAATAGCTTTATTGATTTAAAGATTAGAAGAGAGGACTATAACCCATTGATCTGACCCATCATCATCCTCCCAGCATGAAGGCACTTCTTCATCTCATGGAAAGCTCAGATCACCCAACACTATGATATTCCACTAGGAAACCAACAACACTTCCTTACAACATACAATATTCTAGCCTTTGGATCTCTGGGATGAGGGATCCATATATAGATGATTGTAGGGGGGTGAGTGAGCTTCTGGGATTTTGATTTTGGATAATGAGCTGATGTCGACAAGAAGAGACCCGTCATAGGAGGGCCTTAATGAATCCCACATCTATGACACGGGATGGAGCAAATGACTTTTTGGAGGTGAAAACGATCTGATGATACAAGGTTCAGGGTGGCGGTCATGTAAGAATGGAGCGTGAATGTATTGTAGTGAATGAGACACAAGATGGGTTGGTGAATTCTCTGATTGACTTCTCTTGAACATATCGACGAAACTAAAATGGATTCATAGTGCTAAGCCCAAAGACGGTTGGTACGGTAGACCAATGGTAATATGACTGGTGAACGGAATCACCCAACCCGACTCAATCATGGTGATGGAGTGAAAGTGTCATGTTCAAGAGCGACTTTGCTACCAATAAAGTTTCTTCAATTTTTCTTCCCAATTTTTCCCCAGTCATTGCTGACTAGTACCTCTTTATTTTTGTCAAGCTTCAGGAGGATAACATATGCTTGTTCTATAATTTTCCCTTCGGGCAAACCCATCGCTATGTTTTAACGAACCTAGCGACAGTGAAACTTGTTCTTGTCTTTATGGACAAGTTTGTTGCTATTGGTTTTAACGAGTTTAACGACAAAGATAATTCGGTCCTTTTTCAATTTTAGAGAGTCTAAAAAGCGATCGAAAGGAAACTCCAGTAATCCTTTTTCGTCATATAATCCTGTAAGCCTAAAAAATTATAAAATAATACAAAAGGGATGAATTTTCGATGGTTTTGACAAGCCGAACAAAACAAGCACTCGATATTTTTGTGTAATAATCCCTCAGGTCCAAAAAGATTAAAATTTAGAGGATGGATAGCACTTTCGGTATCTTTAACGAGCTGGAGAGGCCAATTTCTTGGCAATCTTTTAATATTTTACAAGTTATATGAAAAGAGCTTAAAGGAAACCCATTTTTGAGGAACGAGTGATATCTTTGGGTAGCTGTTGCTTCCAGGTAAGGTTTGGAATTTTCCAATCACGACAGTGTCACAAGGATGGCTAACAGAATCACTCGCCGTAGTTGTTCCTCAAAACGGTAAGCAATCAAATGGAGGTGTATGATCGGCTAAAATTGAGTGGAGGTGATGGTACATAACTAGGGCTCAAAAGCTGATTATAATGCATTCGCAATAGTTATTTACCGGAGGGTGGAACATTTTCTCATTGCTTAGGTTTAATTTTTAACGGGCTTGAACTTGGCCTAAAAACTGCTTGTTCTAGTCGTATAATAACGTTGTCTCACCGATAGGTTCAATTTTTAAGGAGCTTGCACTATTCGAAACTTTTCTCTGCTCCCTTTCGCATGCAAGCTAGGAACGACCAACTACTATCCTAGGGGTTAATTAACTACTAAGGTTAGGTAGGAAAACTTTTCCTTTACTTTGCTGGTGCTATGTGGCCCTTGCAAAGGTGAACATTCGATCCAACCAATCACCTAACTTAAGCAGTTGAAGTCAGCAAAACTATGGGGTTAGCATTACGCTGGTCGCTTTTCACTTGCATGCAAAAGTGTTTGCATGCCCCCATGTATAGCGAAGTAGAGTTTCCAGGTTAGCCTTCAATTTGCAGACAAAGCATTTGCTCTGTCGGGAAAGTCCTACCTTTTGACAGAGGCATCTTATTCCGATCTAATCCCATTTTCCTAAATGGATGGGTGTATCAGACTAGTCATATATCCTCTGCGGAAACCTACCCTATACCTGAAGTTTTCCTGCTGAAGCAGACCAGGGTGCATGCCCCGTGGGTTTCAGTCATGGCCACTGAATTACTCACGTTCTTCAGGTGGATATACTGGAGATTGATGAGACATTCCTTGCATGAAAAGACCAGTTAGGGATGGTACTTGACTATTAGCTATGTGTGATCCAGGGAATGAAAGTTGATCTACGAGCCGGACCACTCGGCCTTCATGCGGAAAACAAAGTACTTCAAAGAGTGAGGAGACAATGGCTCCCATGCTATAAATATAGTCATGCCCAAGGAGTAGATTATAATCTAAAGGTCCTTGCACTACCATTATGTTCAGATAGATGTTTTTCCCTCTCAAAGTTATAGGAAAACTCGGAAGGATCCCTAATGGTCGACTGGTTCCTTTATCGAATCTTGTTATATTTCGCATCTCAGGTAGAAGTGATGGCGAACCAAACGCTTTCCAAGCAGTTGAGGAAAGGATACTCACAGAAGTCCCTTCATCTATGATGGTACCGACCACAACCATTCTGTAAGCTTGTACAATAATTCAGAAGGGTACATTAGATAGTAAATGGGATCTGCCTAGTAGATTTCAATCGAAGGAAATGACTAGGTTGCTTGGAGGTGGGACCGAATAAACGACTGGATATGACCTTGACGAAGTTCCTTCTTGCGGTAAAGGAACGGGTAGATTGCCCCCATGTTAGTCTAAGTTTGTGTTTATGGAAAGAATTTGAACAGTGTCATTCTCATTCTCTTCGGTGACTGTATCATCTGAAGATGGACCTTCCGAAGACAAGACAAGGTCGACTGCCACCTCAACCTTTTGACTTTCATGTGGTGTGGATTTAGAGGGTTTATCTTCAATGATAGATGCTTCAACTGACCACACAGTTGTGTCAGTGAGATTTTCAACTAGTGATGGACTCGGCAAGAGTTTCTTGTACCCAAGAGGAAGCCATAGTGGTGAAGCAGGATGGTTATCCAAGACTCTTTTAGCTTCATCTAAGAAGGGACAACAATGGATGGCATGATTGCCTTCACACATTTTGCAAGGAAATTTACATTTTCCTTTTTGTCCGGAGACTTCGTTTTCACTAGTCGATGATGTACTCTCGACATGATCGTCAGAGGTTGATGACACTGGATTGTGCAAATGAGGAGACCAATCCCTTAAGATCCAAGGGATGCAAGGACAATCTCGATGATAGTGGTCCCCTTTTCAAATGACACAAGGATATTTCAGTTTGGATGGTGCAGTGTGTGGATTTTCACTAGTTGATGCACGGTTGCCCCTTTTTTCCTTTGGATCCTTATTTTTCTCCTCCTTCTCCTTCCCTTTCTTCTTCTTCTCAGTTACTTGGTCATTAGCTTTACCAGCTTTACCAAGTGAAGAGGAAGGAAGGGAGGGAGAAACAAGCGAAGCAGAAGGTTGGGGGGTAACTTTAGTATCATCTAGTTGCTGACTTGATTGCTCAGGAACCGCGGCGGTTTGAATGACAGAGGTCGAGAAGAGCCAAATTAGTAAGGAAATTGTGAGTCTTGGGAGCGAAAATGTGGCCATATGAGGTGCACCAACATCTCCCCAATAGGAGAAAGGACTAGGATTTCCCCCAATGGGAATTCCTTGGTTGGTGGACTCCATTTTCCTCAACCTAAGACCAATGAGGGAATAGTGACATTATTCTGATTAAAATAAATTTTAGACACTTTGACACAACTTGCTTTTTCAATTTTTAAGAGTTGAGAAAAAGCTAAAGATGACTCTAGTTTCCTTCGGTTTTTAATGACCCTGAAGTGACAAGTGCTCAGATGGACCTTTTCCTTTAAGGAGTCTGAAAAGGAAAAAAAGAGACTACTCTGGAAATCTAGACAGAGGGATTACCAAACCAGTCGCAAAACTGCAGAATACTTTTTACGATACGGTAGTCAATCTTCCCGAATGTTGTGTTCAGTGCATTGCGATCAATAGGGTGAAAACACGGTTTCCTAAGGATAAAGGATATAGCCTATTGTGGTCTCCCAATATATACTTGACGGTACATGGGAGCACAAGTCCATACTGGAACTTGTCGTCTCAAAGAGGAAGAATCACCCAACCTACAACGAAAGCGATAGTTACCAGGCTTTACGACACCGGAATACGTCTCTAGCCTAGACTCCTCAATGTTGTGCGGTAGTTTCCAAAGCGTTTTTATGTTCATTGTGTTGAGATTTTCTGTTTGTAGCAAAATAGGAAAAAAATCTCAGCTGATGACAACAATAGAATTCACGTCCTAGATTAACTCCAGGTTGTTGGGAGGGAGTTAATGCCTCCTATATTTGATGTGAGGGAGTTAATGAGGCTGTTAGATTCTCTATGCTATATAACAGGCAATCATTCGGATGGTTTTCTAAGAGGGTGAGAGTTTTATGAGGTTTTCATTATGTAATCTCCTGTTTGATTAAGAAATTCCTGATGCCTATGTTGTGTGGACGTAGCCCAGATTGGTTGGGTGAACCACGTTAAACTCTTGTGTTTATGTGCTTGATATTCTACTGTGTGTTTATTTAATTTTGTTGTGCACCTGGAACAACAATTGGTATCAGACGATGTTGGAGGTGCTGCCTGGAGGAGCTGACTGGAGGCACTGCGTGCGTGACTGCTGTGTATACCTTGTGCTGGTGCGGGCGTGAACCTGCCTGCGTGTGAATGCGTTAGAGCGTTGTTTGCTGTTAGCACTGGCGGACTGTGCTGAGGTGCTGTGAGGTGCTGCGCTGTAATACCTGCTGCCTGGAGGGTGATGTCCAGTTGCGGGAGCGCTGAGGTATGTTTCTGTTGTGATTGCTCTCCGTGTGATTTCAACATTATATCAACTGCATCCAAGCTGCTTCTCTGCCTTCCTGTCGTTCATCAATTTACGCATCTTCTTTAAGCCATCCCACTTCCCAGCTGCGGCATTATTTTTTGGAAGGCTCCTGGCACTCTGTACAGAGGAGGTTTTTTCAGTTTGAATCGATTTGGCATTCAATCCAGTTTCATACGCTGCCTTACAGTTCTACTAATTGATGTCACTGGATGTTTATTTTATCAAGAAGCCGACATTAATCGTTTGCATTAATGTTAATTTTATCATTAATCGTTTGCGTCAAACACTGATATAGACCTTGCTACGGTTTTGTCTTTCCTTAGTAAAGCAATAACATCGCACCATTGCCACATGAGCAAGACAATCATTTTCCGGAGACATATTTCGTTAAATATACGTAGAAATGATTTTGGATAAATAAAACAATGGGAAGGTATCATGTCAGATAACAACATTGTATTTTGAAAACCAGAGGTCTTATGTTGCGCGGAGGTAAAAGGTGGATGTTTTCTGGCCAGCTAAAGCTTAATGCTGGCGCGGAGGTATTAATTTTTTTTATGGCAGATAACATTCTACCTGTGCGCATAAATATTTGTTTGAGCCAGAAGCTAATAAAACGAATTTTTTTTTTTTGTTTTTTTGGCGGTGATCTTAAATATATGTAACTTGCCCAGCAAATGCGAATTTTTAAAGGCAAAGGTACAAAGGCATAGGCAAAAAAAATTTGTGTGAAGTGCAAACGGAAGATATTTTGTTTTAAAGACATAGGCAGTTTTTTGGTTGTGTAAGAGCAAAGGCAGAAAGGCATAGGCAATTTTTTTTTAAATTGCTAGTATTTAAATGTTAGTTTTGGAGATTATTGTGTTTTTTAATACAAATGGCGAAAACTCAAAGTGCCCGGTTTGAAATTGAGAAATTTAATGGAAAGAATAATTTTGAGATCTGGAAGGTGAAAATGCATGATTTGCTTGTCCAACATGGCGTGGCAAAGGCGTTGTTGGGCAAGGCCAAATAGCCTTACAACATCAGAGATAGCGAGTGGGCCGAGATGGATGAAAGAGCGATTAGTGCTATTCGACTGTGTCTAGCTGATGATGTCCTGTTTAATATTGTGTCGGAGACAACAGCTGCTGGTTTGTGGATGAAACTGGAGAAACTGTACATGACCAAATCCTTAACCAATAGGATTCTCCTTAAGCGATAGTTGTACGGTTTGCGAATGAAGGAAGGTACATCGATTGCTGATCATTTAAATGCTTTTAATACTCTTCTTGTGTAATTACAAAGTATAGAAGTAAAAATACCATCCGAGGATAAAGCTATTACTTTATTGTGCTCGTTGCCCAAATCATGGGATCATTTTGTTACTTCTATAAGTCTTAGTTCATCAGAAACTATTGAGTTTGATGATGTAGTTACATCCTTATTATCGAAAGAAACAAGGAGGAGGTTGCATTCCGAAACCTCTACATCAGAAGCTATGATGGTTAGAGGTCGCTCGAAAGAAAGACGCCCCAGGAAGCCGAGCGACTCACGTTCAAAGTCGAAAGGAAAGAAGAGTAAGCTGAAGTGCTGGTTTTGTGGCAAATCAGGGCATTTAAAGAAGGACTGCTGGAAGTGACAGCAGCAAACTTCAAAAGCAGAGTCTTCAACAGAGAAGAAGGAGGCGAATACGATAGATACAGGTTCGACATCGGGTTCAGGTATGAGTGATGAAGTATTATCAGTTAATGTGTCAAATCATGGTCAACATTGGTTGTTAGATTCCGGGGCATCAAAACACATGTGTATCCATAAAGAATGGTTTAAGGAATATAAATCAATTAATGATGGTGTTGTGTACATGGGTAATGATGTAACATGTAATATTGTTGGGATTGGGAGCATACAACTACAAATGTTTGATGGGACAACTAGAATATTAACTGATGTGAGGCATGTACCAGATTTAAGGAGAAACTTGATTTTATTAGGAGCACTTGATTCAAATGGGTATAAAATTGTAATTCAAGGTGGGGTAATGAAAACTTACAAAGCCATCTTACTAGTTATGAAAGCTAAGAAAGTAGGAAATCAACTTCAGTTAGAAGGAGGTACAGGGTCAGCTTTTGTGTCTACTGTGTCTGCACATGACAGTAACTCCATTCACTTATTGCATAAAAGATTGGGGCATATGAGTGAGAGAGGGTTGAAAATTTTGGCTGATCGCAAGTTACTTCCAAATTTGAAGTCTGGAAAAATAGATTTCTGTAAGCATTATCTGTTTGGTAAACAAAGTAAACAAAAGTTTAAAACAGGCAAACATACTAGTAAAGGCATACTTGATTATATCCATTGGGATGTTTGGGGACCAGCCCCTACAACCTCATATGGTGGTTCATCTTATTTTGTATCATTCATTGATGACTTTTCTAGGAAGGTTTGGGTCTACATGTTGAAAAGAAAGTCTCATGTTTTTTCAGTTTTCAAGAAGTTTAGAGCATTGGTAGAAAACAACACTGGTAGAACAATAAAGTGTTTAAGAACTGACAATGGTGGTGAATTTACTTCCAAGGAGTTTGACAGCTATTGCAAGGATGCATAGATCGAGAGGCATAAGACCACATTTATACTCCTCAGCAAAATGGAGTTGCGGAACGCATGAACAAGACTCTTCTCGAGAGAGCAAGGAGTATGCTAAGTAACGCCGGGTTGCAAAAGGAGTTGTTGACGGAAGCGGTGGCAGCAGATTGTTATGTGATAAACCGATCTCCATCAACGGCTATAGACTACAAGATTCCCCAAGAGGTATGGAAAGGACACCCTTGTGACTATTCTAAACTCAAAGTGTTTGGTTGTGATGCATATGCTCTAATGCCTAAACATCAGCAAACTAAGTTAGATCCAAAGTCTAAAAGGTATATCTTTGTTGGGTATGGTGTTGGAACAAACGGATATAGATTGCGGGATCCTACTACCCGCAAAATCATCATCAACAGAGATGTAAAGTTTAATGAATCCTCTCTTGTACAGTTAGATGTAGATAGTCGATTGAAACAGGATGATGTATCTGATTTTCAGCACATTCAGTTTGATAGAATTTCTAATGATAGTCATGATGACCATAGTTCAGATACTAGTCATGAACTGGTTTCATAATCAGAACATGAACAGGGTTCAGGTTTAGATCATGAACAGGTCTCAGATACTGATAAGCAAGAAGTTCCTATAGGTGGTATTCAGCCAATCGTGGAAGCACCAGAAACATCCTTAAGGAGGTCAACAAGAATCAAATGGCCACCGAGAAGGTATGATGATTATGTCACTTCTGTTTCATTTACAGCTAATGACAATGAACCTCTGTGCTATCAGGAAGCAATAGAAGGTTCGAAGAGTGACAAGTGGAAAGCACCCATGAAGGACGAAATGATGGCCTTAAATAAGAACGACACATGGGATCTGGTGGAGCTTCCGAAAGGCAGGAAAACTGTGGGGTGTAAATGGGTCTTCAAGTTGAAACGATGTGTGAATGATATGGAAGACAGGTACAAAGCACGACTAGTTGCAAAAGGGTTTTCTCAGAAAGCTGGTATTGACTTTCATGATATTTTTTCGCTAGTGGTTAAAATTGTTTCAATTAGAATTGTGTTAGCATTAGTGGCTTTGTTTGATTTGGAGTTGCAGCAGTTAGATGTTAAGACTGCATTTCTACATGGTGATTTAGATGAGGAAATATATATGGAACAACCGGAAGGGTTTGTTCAGCATCGCAATGAGAAATTTGTCTGCAGGCTCAAGAAGTCATTATATGGCCTGAAGCAGTCGCCTCGGCAGTGGTATAAGAAGTTTGATTCTTTCATGTTGAGTCAGAAATATGTTAGAAGTGAATATGATCATTGTGTTTATTTTAAACAGTTGAATAATGGCATATTCATTATCTTGGTATTGTATGTTGACGATATGCTTTTAGCAAGTAAAAGCATAGAAGAAATCAACAGGTTGAAGGCTCAGATGGCAAGGACATTTGATATGAAAGATCTAGGAGCAGCAAGACAGATTTTGGGCATGGAGATTTTCAGAGACAGGAGCAATGGTAAGCTATGGCTATCACAACAAAAGTATATTGAGAAAATACTTTTGAGGTTTGGTATGGATAATGTGAAGCCTGTTTCAGTCCCTTTAGCTTCCCATTTTAAGCTTTCTTCGAGTTTATGTCCTAATACAGATGAAGAAAAGGATTATATGTCTCGAATTCCATATGCCAATGTAGTAGGATGTTTAATGTATGTGATGGTTTGTACTCGACCAGATATTTCACATGCAGTTGGGGTTGTCAGCAGGTACATGGCAAATCCGGGTAAAGAACACTGGTCAGCAGTGAAATGGGTGCTTCGGTATTTAAGAGGCACAAGTAGTTATTGTATTTCTTACAATAAGAGTAGTGAATTTGTTTGCGGATATGTTGATTCCGATTTTGCAGGTGATTTGGATAAGAGAAGGTCAAATTCAGGGTACGTCTTTACTCTTGCAGGTGGAGCTATCAGCTGGATGTCAAAGCTACATAACATTGTTGCTTTGTCCACTACTGAAGCAGAATACATTGCTGCTTCTCATGCTTGCAAAGAGGCGGTTTGGTTGAAAGGTTTGCTTGGTGAGTTTGGTAGGTTACAGGCCAACATCGGGTTACTTTGTGATAGTCAAAGTGCAATACATTTGGCTAAGAATCCGCCTATCATAGTAAATCAAAGCATATTCCAATTAAGTACCATTTTGTAAGACAGGTTATCATTGAAAGGGGAGTCTCTCTTGAAAAGGTGCATACAAAGGAGAACTGTGCAGACATGTTCACGAAACCAATTTTGTTGGAGAAGCTACGATGGTGTTTGGCTTCTCTTGGCTTGCAGAAAATATAAAATAAAAATAACAGGGCATCAAACGAATTATTGTCAAGGTGGAGATTGTTGAGATTTTTTGTTTGGAGAAAAATAGGAAAAAATCTCAGCTAATGACAACAATAGAATTCAGGTCCTAGATTAGCTCCAGGTTGTTGGGAGGGAGTTAGTGCCTCCTATATTTGATGTGAGGGAGTTAATGAGCTGTTAGATTCTCCATGCTATATAACAGGCAACCATTCAGATGGTTTGCTGAGAGTGTGAGGATTTCTTGATGTAATCTCCAATTTGATTAATATATTCCTGATGCCTATGTTTGGTGGACGTAGCCCAGATTGGTTGGGTGAACCATGTTAAATACTGTGTCACATGTGCTGTGTTAATTCTGTTGTGTGTTTATTAAATTGTTGTGCCTCTGAATTCCAACAGACACCACCATCAGCATGAACATACTAGCATTGCCGTGTCTAGTCATGTCATGAGTCATCTCTGCCACATCACTACTGTGGGCCATATTGTTGTAATCAATGTAATGTAACGTGGAAGTCCAAGAGGCCCACATGTAAAATTGAAGATTCATGTAATTCAAAGAGTCATGAGGGAAGTCGAACAGTCACAAGGGTCAGTCTCACCCTTGGCTATATATACCCCTCATTTGTACATGCAAATGACTTTTCACCTTGGCTCCTCCCACATAGCCTTGCGACTTTGTAGTCTTTTCTTTGAGGAGTGAGCAATGGCTCCAACGCCCTGTTATCGGGGTTAGTGATGTAATGGTGTACGGATGTGTCTTGGAAAATTCACTTAATTCAAAAGCCTGTTAACAAGCCAACACATTTTCACACATGTATTGTATTTGTTTATAAGACTATTCTTTGGACGCTTGTAATGCATGTTGCTTTAACATGTATTAAGACAGTTGAACTATTTCAGTGGTTTTAGTGCATATGTTGTTGGACATGTGTTGTATTAGTTGTTAACGTTGTCTCGCTCGTGTGGACCATTCCACCGGACACTTGACATATTCATTTTTGTAAACTTGTTATAACGACCTCACACGTGTGGACTATTTCGTTGGGTGTTGTATGTGTTAACTGTTCACCTTGTGTTTGTGATTGCCCCATCCGTGTGGACTATCTGTCGGAAGCTGCACATGTCCTTTTGTGTTATGTGTCTCTAATAGAGTTGGGACTATTCCCTTTTAACATGAGACTCACTTCCATCCTCTCCCTTTGCAGTGAAAAAACTTTGACACAAGTGACACTAAGCACTCTCCAGGCATGCGAACCTTGCGGTTCAAAGACAAAGAAAACCACTCTCATGTGTTGAAAAGAAAGAGCTAAGGTAAATCTTTAAGATAATGGAAATCGGGCCATCATACCGAATGAGACTCCTACACCAAACGGTGTGAGGTCTAGTTGGAACTTCATACCGAGGAGATCCCCTAAATGTTGGCGAGTCTAGCACGTCAACACTTGGTCATTTGGAAAACAAATTGACTTTTAGATACAAGATAGAAATAAATAAATTCCCTTTTCTTACAAGGAGTCCAGATAGGACTTTGACTCAATAAATCCTAGAAGCATGAAGAACGTGCTTAACTAATAATATTAATAAAAATATTCTTCTTTTTTCTTTTTACATAAATTTACTACAACAAATCCATGTGATTAGCTCCCCTTTTTGCTTCCTTTTTTGCTTCCAATGATTGTTTAGTGTATTTTTCTCCAATTTTTTGAAAAAGTTGACGAGATAACACACTTTTTTGCATTGCTTTCACCAACCAAAACATTTAGGCATTAATTCATGAAATAATAGCGTCGTAAATATCAATGGAAGTAGCGTCGGAAATTAGTACCGGAAGTAGCATTGTAAATAGTGCCATCAATTTCCCCAGATATAGTGTTGGGTTTAGCTCATTTTTTTGCACCTATATTATCTTTCCGGTGAGCTCCCTTTTAAGCCCTAGAATTAGTGCTGAATGTGCCTAAATAGTTAACTAATTAAGGTGTTGGGAGTTGAGAGTTAAGTGGATAAGGGCTTTGAAGATTATGAGATTTATGGATTTGGGGTACATGGATTAAGGGTTAAGGGTTAGGGTTTAAGGGATTAAGGGTCAAGAGCTAGGGGATTTGGTTCTTATATGTTAAATAGTTTAATGATTAACGTCTAGGTTGTTTCAAGTTTGGATGATTTGTTGCAGAGTCTATACATATACTTAGATGTTAAATTGTTCAATATCAATGTTGAGGTGGATAGATCTATCATTTATTGCCTTCTCTACACCTCCAAGATGAAAGCATTTAGAGCCATATGTTGTATGTATGTTGAAGTATTTGGTGTTCATGTCAACATTTTTTTGAATAAGCCTTCGGATGTGTTGATCACTAGTCTCAAAATTGTCGATTACTTCCTCGAATTGATCGATGGAATCCAAAGCCCCGCCAACACTCATATTCCTATGAGCCCCTAGGGAATCGTTTCCCATCGAGTATTTTGAGGGAGAGGGATTTGTTTGGAGCGGAGTGTGGATGTGGTGTATATATTAAACTTAGTCTTTCTCAAGTTGTTTTTTTTTTTTTTTTTAATTGGGCATGGAGGACCTGGTTCAAAGTGCACGGAAGAGGTGGTGGCTCTGTCAGGGGTGTTTCAATGTGCTGCTTGGCTTGCCATTGAGAAGATTTTGGTGGTTGGCGATTCAAAATCAGTCATATAGTGGGTTTAGAGGCGGATCTCCCTTGAGATACCGTATATTATTGAATAGATAACATAAGCCCTGCTGCCTTCCTTTCTTGTCATTACATTCCTTCCAACATATTTATTGGGAGAAGAACTCAGAAGCAGATGCCCTATCTAACTGTGGGGTTTCTTGGCAACCTGAGTTGATGCATTATGAATTCCTGCACAGTGGTGGCGCTATATGTGAATCAAGATAATTTGGGTTTCATGGGGCGCAAGCAGATGGGTCTATTGATCTGTAACATATGTACACTCCTCTTTTATAATGAAAGATGTTTGTGTTTTTCTGTTGAAAAAACATAGTAACTAATTATAATTATGAAATCTATTACATATAAGTGATATTAAAATTCCACCACCCGTTGTACATATAAAATTTAAAGCATTTAGGTCTGCTTTAGCGGGATGCTGAGGTTACCTGGAGGCTGGGGCAGAGTGCTAATAAAACTGAATGTTCCATATCGTATATCGTCATTTATTACCCCTTGCTTAAGGACAAGTTCCATCTGCTTTGGCGGCATGCTGAGGTTACCTGGGGCTGATTGCTAATAAAACTGAATGTTCCATATCGTATATCGTTATTTATTACCAAGTATACATTCAACTGCACATAGCAATTTATTAACAATTGTTTTAATTTGTAGAAAATGCAATTATGAATTTTTGATTGCTTTAAACATATGAAAACACCAACAAAAAATTGGTCATGACAAATAGAGAAAAAATAAAATTATATATATATATAGAACTAAAAAATAAAATAATCAAAACTATCAATTATTTAGGGACATTTATATCTTGTCAAAAAATAATACAAAATTATCACATCGTATCAATCTAGTCGTAGTTTTACAAGGTGTTGTTTTTCCCTAGAAAACAATGGGAATTCCAATAGGTTTTTTTAATCAAATTTGGCATAATTTTATGTAAATTTGGGTTATAGTTGTCAAGTTTCAAGATTTTCGGTGCCCTAGACATTCGATGGTGTTGAATCCATTTCCACCACCAAAAATAGGATTCAAATACTTCTACTATTAGATTTTTGAGAAAATGATCAAACTCTAACAATTTTTAGCAGTCCAAACCAAGTTGATGCCTTAATAGGCAATGCCATCAATCTATCATATTCCTATTGCCCCACCTATAGGTTCCTATTACTTCACTTATTCCTATAGTACTAAATGTACTATCCACCCTATCAACTTCAACGTTTGTTTTCCCCTTCAATATACACTTTTTTTTAATTGAAAAAATCGTATAGCGCTGCTCTCATGTGTACATAGTCCTCCCTAGGATTGGACCACAAGACCCATGAGAACTAAACCGAACTAAGCCTCCCCAAGATTGGACCACAACACCTATAGGACTAAACCTCCCCACCTAACTTTTGGACTACATCGATGAGACTCCCTTCAATATACACTTTATGTTTAAAACCCAAAAAAAACTTTTAAAACTTTTGCTAAATATTGTTTATTGAATTTTACATCCACTTAATTTCATTCTATTGCGTATAAGTATGCACAAATGGGGTTGTCTCATCAACGGATCACATGGAGTGTAATAATACAAAGGAGTTGTTTTTGGAGGCATCAAATTTGCTCAAACGGCTAGAAATTGTTTAAATTTGACCATTTATTTGTTTGTCTACTTGAATTTTGTTTTTAATAGTGAAGATAAATTAACATTATAAAAAAACCTTTAACAACTATAACTAAATTTCCAAAAAAATTACTAAATTTTATCAACATCGAGCTGAAATTTCCATATTACTAGAAATTTCCATATTACTAGAAATTTCCATTTCCATTATTTTGATAGCAAATTTGACCGTGTGAACTACTCGAATATACCATTCTAAAGCATTTAAGTGGTTGTTGTACTATTACTAATGTTAATTATGATATTTAGTACGTATACGTGAAACTAAAAAGAATTGCTCCACATATTGTACTTATATCATATTGTACTTATTTGATATAATTTATGTGCATAGTGCAAAGTGGCAGGTCTCTAAAATTCAAAGCAGTTGTTTATAATGAGATTTTTTGGAAGCTTTTTCGGTGGGTTTTTCTGGTCAAAATCTAGCAGCAATTTATTCGAATCGCAAGTTTGATAACTAGTTTCTACACAATCAATTATAATTATTAGATTTGAACGATTTATTTTGGAATCAAAACTTTTGAATCGGTGTAGATGTCCTGATCCAAAATTACATAAAATTATGTATAAGTATTAGTAGCCACTCAGCAACTTAAAAATAACAAGAAAAAAATGTCAATCATAAGTACATGTTTTTGTTGTGAAAGCACGTGACTTATTAACACTAACATTCTCTATTGCTAATAAAAATCACTGAAACATTTTTAGTAAAGTATTCAACACTCAAATTGCCTCCTAAAACTCAGCTACTAAATTTAAAGGTTGATATGTACTATATTATTCAATGGCTTGGAGTCTTAATACCATGGTTACAATGGTAATGCAAAAATATCCAATGCCATTTGTTTTTAATAGGAAAATAGCATCAAATGCTAGTAACTTGATTTTTCTATAATAGTTATAATTTTCTATTTTTTCAAAAAAATTGATTAAAAAATACCAAACCAGTGTGACGATTGCTCAAATAAAATACTTATAAAAAAATATGATTAAAAAAAAACTTAACCACCCTAATGATTACTATGAAAAAAATCTAAAACTTTATTAAAAAATATCAAACTATTGTTATGATTATTCATAACAAAATAGTTATAAAGAAAAAATGATTAAAAAATACCTAACCACCCTAATGATTACTATGAAAAAAAAACATTTTTGCCACTCATTTGCGAAATGTTCATTTCATTCCGGAAACTTCTTTAAAAAAATATTTAGAATCACTATGCCCAATCATCTCAGAAATTTGGATGAATGAAATTTATAAGAAAGTAAATTGTGATAAATGAAATGTGCACATCATTGTTTATACATTGTGGGTGTCAATGGCAAAATTATTAATTAGAAAAAAATAATTACATAATTTGATTTTGCAAGAGTTTACATCTGAACAACTAAACATTCTTGCAATAAGCTATTTATAAGCTCCATGTCTTAACTACTTCTAATTATGAATCACTTATTAAATAACAAGTGTCCATTTACAATAAATGCTATTCAAAACAACTAGCTAACTAGCTTAAGATACGACACTTTTGGAGAGTCATATCTTGTTATAACAATACACTATTTCTAAATGTCTCCATTAAATAATTAAACATTCTAGAATAATAATTATTAATTTAATATCTTAAATTAAAATTATTTTATTCCAATTTTATAACCTATGATAATATTGTATTTTTGGATCATCTAACATTTCCCCCTATGATCCAAAGATATATTACAACAGATACCAAGTTCATCCCTGAATTTAGTAAATTTTATTCTGCGAAGTGGTTTTGTGAAAATGTCAGAGATCTGATCTTCGGAAGGACAATAAACTAGCATGAGGACATCTTTGGCAATGAGACATCTGATATGATGATACTTGGTGTCCACATGCTTTGTCTTTGAATGAAAAACTATGTTCTTAGCAAGTTTGATGGCTGACTGGCTGTCAATGAATAATGATGTAGTTTCTGCCTGAGATGCCCAAGTCCTGCAAAATTCGGCACAACCAAACAATTTCACATGCTGCTTCCCATGCTGAAATGTACTATACTTCTGCAAAAGAAGTGACCACTGTAGCTTGTTTCTTACAACTCCAAGATACTATTATTGACCCCATGTTCATTAAATAACCTGATGTTGATGCTCCATCATCAATACTCTCAACAAAGTTGGAATCGGAATATCCACCAAGTACAAAATTTTTAGTCTTTGTGTAAAGAAGACCAAAATATTTTGTTCCTTGGATATATCGAAGAACTCTTTTAGTTGCATTCCAGTGGCTGTCTCATGGTTTCTGCATAAAACGCGAAATAATACTGACTGCATAAGATAGATCAAGACGATTATTTGTCAAATAAGTCAAGTTGGCAATCAACTATCTGTAAGTTGTACTGTCCACCTTTTCCCCCCCTTCAAATTTTTAAAGTTTCAAGTTTTGCTCCATCGGGGTGAAAATGGGCTTGCAATCCTGCATGCCAAATCGCTGAAGAACCTCTATTGCATACTTACTCTAATAAATGAAAATATGATGTGGACATTGGAAGACTTCAACTCCAAGATAGTAGTGAGTAATCCCAAATCTGTCATCTTAAAACCTGCATGTAACTCCTTTTTCACCTGTGCAATATGATCATCATGGTTGTCAGTAATGATCAAATCATCTACATACATAACAAGAATTACCAGATATTTTCCCTATTGTCACACATACAAAGTATCATCAGATTCACTTCGTTGAAAACCGACTTTCTTAAAGTATTCATCCATCTTTGCATACCAAGCTTAGGGAGCTTGTTTTAATCCATATAAAGCTTTGATCAATTTGCAAACTTGTTCTTGGCCTTCAATTTCAAAACCTGGCGGTTGTGTCATTTACACTTCTTCCTGTAAATCCCCGTTGAGAATTTCCTTTCATTTAAAGAATATTTAGAATCAGCATGAGAAATTTGGATGAATGAAATTTATAAGAAAATAAATTGTGATAAATGAAATGTGCACATCAATGTTTATACATTGTGGGTGCCTAATAGTTGCAGAGGTCGGTTTGGGTCTTAAGCTATGGTTAATGAATAACCATAAAGTCAGGTTAGAGCAATGAACTTGGTCAGCTAAAGTTAGTGGAAGGTACTTGATAATCACAGTGAGGTTCGAGAGCCTATTAGTAAGAGCTATAGATAACCTCGAGGAACTTTCAAACTGGGACTAAGGTTGTGTGCAATCATTTACTATATGTGACAGTTTAGTTGTTAATCACATTATAATATTAGTGATGAATATTTTCAATCTCTTAAAGTCACAGAAGCTATAAGATTTTTGATATAAATTTAATTCATTTATGATTTCTATATTTTAGATTTTCCAAAAACAAACCAAAAGATATTCTTAATTTAAAGTTTGAGTTAAGAAATTCGATAAATTTTTTGATAGAAATTTAATTTATTTATGGTTTCTCTGTTTTAGATTCCAAAAAACAAAACCAAAAAATATTCCTAATTTGAAGTTTGAGTCAAGAAATTTGTATAATTTACTGGTTTTTTTTATGGCATTGAACTTTTATATGCATTTAAAAAAAACATAAAAACCAAACTATGATTTCTTCAAAATTTTAAAATTTTATCGAAGACTTCAAGTGAAAAACATTGAAACACACAAAAGAATTTTGCAACCAAAAATAATTTGCACCATGAAAACTGCGACCTGTCAATGGCATGTTCTAGAACCTCTAGTCTAAATATCTACAACAAAATTTCAAAGTATATGGCTATTGTAAGCATGATGGCCCGCAGTAATTTGAGTAGCTATGAGTAGACACTGCTCTTGAGAAACAAACGTAAGGCTCTATCTAAGATTCCTGGAAGGATAATTTATAATATGGATTCTTATTAGGGTATAAAGAATTTTGGAAGTGCAGGTCTGTAATTACTGCAATTCTTATTGCAACAGTGTTAGCCATGCGAGAGTTTTCAAAAACACGTGAGCAGATCACATAATGGAATCCAACAAGATTAATTCAATTAGTGACAGACTGGACTACTTATAGATTAATTCAATTAGAGACAGATATGACTGGAAATTTTGCTCTGACCTGAGAAAGTTGAAGTGGTGAGTCGGCGCACAATGGCAAGTTACCTTGTTAGTTATCCAGGTTTGCTTGTAATTCCAATCCGAGAACTTTAATCCGCCGGGGAAGAACACATGTCCAGAAAATTTTGAGATAATTTTTCCAAATTCATCGAACAATATGGCCTGCGCATAAGTATGGTTGAAATTAACAAGGAAATCTAGTCTTTTCTAAATTAATGTATTTGGTGTTGAAAATGTAATTTCAACGCTGTCGTACTATGCCCGAAACCATAGTTGCAAAACCACAAACCACCTGGATGCATATCGGACCGCTTTTGCGTGAAGGCAGTTTCCGTACACAAGAGCTCCGATACAATTTGGAGTTGACGCGTGGACAAACCACCTGGATGCATATCGGACCGCTTTTGCGTGAAGGCAATTTCCGTACGCAAGAGCTCCGATACAATTTGGAGTTGACGCGTGGATGAGGTGTGACATCACCCTGACACTTTATAGGAAGGTAAAGTTCGGTTAAAAAGTGGCTTCCGATATTCTCCTCGACCGATGTGCTCCAGCATTATCCACCGTTGATTGTTCAAAGTTGCATACGAGGCTGCAATAAATGTTATATGGAGTAAAGTTCAGTTAAAAGGGCCTTCCGATATTCACCTCAGCGGTTCGATTCGAGGAGGGCAAATCAACTGTCGACGAGCATCTCAAGTTGCATACGGGCATCTCAAGTTGCATAAGAACCTGCATCAAATAAAGCTTAGCGTGGAGTAAAATGAAGTTTTATTTTTGACCATAACTTCATTAAATATTTGTCATATGCGTAGGTGTATTTTTAATTTTCTTTTACGGCATGTATGGGCGTAAATTAAATAGAGGCATGGGCAATGTCATATAGTTTAATTTTATTGTTTTTTAATTATTCACGGACGTAAGTTTGTTTTGACTGAACAAGTAAAAACATATTGTCGTTGGTCAATTTGGTAAGTGTAAGAAATGAAGAACGCACAGCAGTGCAGGAGCGAAGAAGTGAAGAGGTTAATGAAGAAAACCAGGGGGAAGTTTGTATCAGAAAAACCATGAATTGTTTCACACAACAGTGAAAAGGGAACAGTAAGTTTTGTAAATGTAAAATCATCTTTACAGCAGTAAATGTGAATGTAGATTTTACACAGCAGTGTAAAAATCAATTGTAACAGAGGCAGAGTAATTTTTGTTAAAATGTTTTGGTGAATCCATCTGAGTGAAAGAGGATGAATATGTATGAGTGATTTTGTTTAATGAATAGAAATCTTTTATGGTGGTGCAATACTCTGTTCTTCAGTAAATTTTTCTTTAAGCTTCCCTGTGCAAAAAAAAAAGGATCCTGGAGTAAAGGAAACAGAACATTGCCTCTGTGTGCTTAAATTGTTTGTTTTTGGGATTTTGTCAGAAAAATCCCCAACAGTGGTATCAGAGCAGGCTTAAGCTCTTTGAAGGTGACAAAGAAGCTGAAGAAACAGTCAGTGTTTTAAATACACAGTCAAGGATTTAGAAATATAGTTAAAGAGTGCTAGGATGGCCAGCACAAGCACTGGTATGGGTATGTTTAACACCCAGCTCCCACAGTTTAATGGGAAGAACTATGACTATTGGGCAATAACTATGAAAGCCCTGTTTGCCTGTCAAGATTTATG
>APFE031464972.1:0-12373 GCA_000404065.3 Pinus taeda | reverse complement strand
TTATGGAGATCAAAAAATTTCTCCATCTGTAGTATCCATATTCTGGGATCCTTGCCATCAAACTGCCTCATATCCATATTTGGAACATGGTGGTTCTTGATCCAATGTTATAGTCTTTGAAATCATGATTAACATTTATTTTGTTCTCATCATGAGTTTCCTTTACTACCCTTTCGCCATTAGTAAGCATTTCTTGTAGAAACTTTGTCAAATCTGTCTTCAAATCTTCCATTCCTTTCTTTAAATTATCCATCTTAGCTTCCACGCCATCCATCTTAGCTTCCAAGTCATTCATATTAGCTTCTATGTCTTTCTTTAAACCATCCATCTTAGCTTCCACGCCATACATCTTAGCTTCTACATCTTTATTTAAACCATCCATCTTAGCTTCTGTTACTTTTTGTGAGAGTGAAATTTGTTGCACCTGGTCGTAATTTTGATATATCATGTTGCATTTATTCCTTTTCTTCATGAGTCATGCTAGAGCTTTCAGATTTATTACTAGGTGTTTCCATTTTCTTTCTTCAGGGCATCAATTACCAATAATAATGCTTCACTATGACCTTTGAATTCCTTCAAACTAATTTTTCAAACCAAGCTTATGCAAAAATTAAAAAAAAAATACACACCTTTTTTCACTTTGTAGGATCTCGATATTGAATCTGATGTATCTCTGTAGTTTTGGATCTCTAAGGTCTGAAATTTATTCCTGTGGTAAAACTCTGGGTAATATTTCTATCCCCACATATCTGATCAATATTGGATTCTCCAATGAACAGTTATGCCAAATCTCCCACAATGACCTGAGTATAGACTAGTTCAGTAGAATGAACTTGCAGGATGTGTTGCAGGTCACTATTTCAACCTTAGGTTCTAAAAATGATATCCAAAAAACTACAGTCCATTCTCTTTCTGTAGCTGCTTATGAAAATTCAGTCTGATGCTCAGAGCGAAAGTTATGACTATTTTCCTAAGGTCACCTGTTTGGAATGTAATTCAGGGGTTTGCAAAAACCCTAACTTCCTCAGATTATATCTCCGAAAATATAGAGAGACAAGCTCTGAAATTTGGGCCCGAGGTTCAGACCAATTCTGTCTCAAATGGGTTTTTGTTTTAGCTTCTGAAACTTTGTAGTGAAAGTTCCACGATGACCTGTTTGTAGCAGCGAAACCCTAGAATCCAAAGCTTTGATACCAAATGTTATGAAACCAGCTCACAAAAAGATAGAAAAAATAGATCAACACCTTAGAAATAAGCCTCTTTGAGGGGGAAACCTCCTTTACATTACACAAATGAATAGTTCTTAGATGATTCAAATGACAAAACCTCCTTTCTATAGATAGGAGTCTAAGGGGTCACAATATAACCGAAACTGACCTAACAATAATAATATAAAGAGACAAAAATAACAATAGTGGGATTCTATGGGGCACAATAATAAAAATATAGGGATAATAGGGGAACAACAATAAAAATAAGGGATACAACGACAATAGTAATGGGGGAATCACTTGTATTATAGAGACCTAACATATCACCTTGTTGTGTTCCCTACCTGAGTCATGGGATCACTTCGTTACCTCTATCAGTTTGAGCACAACTGAGTCCTTGGAATTTGATTCAGTTGTAAGAGCTCTATTAGCTGAAGAAGTAAGGAAGAAGTCCAATGTTGAAACCTCTTCATCAAAAGCCATGGTAGCCAAAGGATAGTCAAAAGAAAGAGGGGAGAAAACAAGAGGTTCTTCCAGATCAAAATCAAAGGGCCAGAAGTGTAAGGCGAAATACTGGTACTGCAATAAATTTGGACACCTCAAGAAAGATGGTTGGATATAGAAAGAGTCTAAAAACCCAAAGAAGGAAGCAAATCAAGTTGATTCATGTATGATAGATGAAGTTTTATATGCTGAAGAATTATGTATGGTAGATGAAACTTTACCTGTATGTAATGTCTCTCAGAATTTTAAAAATTGGTTGTTAGACTCTGGTGCTTCTAATCACATGAGTTCGCACATAAATTGATTTACTTCATATGAAGCTGTAAATGGTAGTTTTGTGTTTATGGGTAATAATATATCATGTCAGACTATTGGGATGGGAAATATCAGGATCAAAATGTATGAGAACACAGTTAGAACATTAGCTAATGTTAGACATGTACATGAATTGAAGAAAAATTTAATTTCTTTGGGAGTGTTGGACTCAGATGGTTATAAGTTTACAGGTCAGAGTGGAGTGTTGAAAGTCTCAAAAGGTGCCCTAGTTCTTATGAAGGAAGAAAATGTTGAAAATCTTTATAGACTCAAAGGAAGTACTCAGGTCAGTGAAGCAGCTATTGTGTCAGATAAAGAAGAATAAGGTACTCGCTTATGGCATCAACGGTTGGGTCACATGGGCAAGAAAGGTCTTTAGGTGTAGATGAACCGTAAATTACTTCCTGATTTGAAGTCCCTGAAGTTGGATTTTTGTAAACATTGTGTATGTGGAAAACAATTAAACATAGGTTTAAAATTGGAAGTCATAATAGTAAAGAAATTTTTGACTATATTCATTCTGATCTGTGGGGACCATCTCATATTGTATCGTATGGAGGTGCTTTATATTTCTTAATGTTTATTGATGATTTATCACGGAAATTTTGGGTCTTTATGTTAAAAAAGAAAGATGATGTATTCAATATATTTAAACAATTTAAAGAAATGGCAGAAAAAAGAATAGGCAAATAAATTAAATGTTTGAGAACTGACAATGGTGGTGAATTTACTTCTCTAGAATTTAAACAATACAGTAAGGATGAAGGAATTGTTAGACATAAAATTACTGTGTGTACTCCTTAGCAAAATGGTGTTGTTGAATGTATGAATCAAACTGTTATTGAAAGAGCCAGAAGCATGATCAACAATGCTAACCCGCAAAAGGAGTTGTGGGTAGAAGCAGTATCCAATTCTTGTTATTTAGTTAACATATCACCTTCAGTAGCAATTAATTGTAAAATTCCTGAAGAAGTTTGGTCAGGTTAGTCTTGTGATTATTCAGATTTAAGAATATTTGGTTATGATTCCTATTCTCTTATTCCTAAAAATAAACGTTCAAAATTAGATCCAAAATCGTAATGTTATGTCTTTGTTGGGTATGACTATGCGGTGAAGGGATACAGGTTGTGGGATCCTACTTCACAGAAGATAGTCATTAGTAGAGATGTAACATTTGATAAATCTTCTCTTTTAAAATCACATGTTGAAAGAATTGAACAGGAACAGGTATCACCAAATCAACAAATTCAGTTGGAGGCTAGACCTTTTTCTAAAAATCAAAAGGAAGGAGAGACTTTTGGAGGAAAAGGTGAAGAAGATGCAAAGGAAATTGTTGAAGTTTCATAACCAGTTCAACAACCAGTCACTCTAAGAAGGTCTACAAGGGAAAGAAAAACTCCCAAAAGGTATGAAGATTCCGCTTCATCTTTTGCTTTGATTACTAAAGAGGGGGAACCTTCTTATTATCAGGAAGTAGTGGATGATACAGATAGTGAAAAATGGAAAATGACTATGGAAGAAGAAATGGATTCCTTAACCAAGAATAATACCTGGGATCTTGTAGAACTTCCTGAAGGGAGAAGTGTTGTTGGATGCAAATGGGTCTTCAAATAGAAATGGAAAGTTGATGGAAGTATCAAAAGATATAAGGTGAGGTTGGTAGAAAAATGGTATTCTCAGGTTGAAGGTATTGACTTTTGACTTTGTTACCGGAGAATCCACAGTAAGAACCATTTTCTGCCAACGTTTCAAATCCCAATCAGGATCCATCATCATGACAACTTGAATGCTTGATAGAAGAAGAGCTTAATGGAGAGATTAAATAGTAATGAGGAGGGTAAATTGAGATGAATGTAGGCTCTCTTTTTGAATAAATTTTTTTGATTAATAATAGAAGAAAGTAATGTCAGCTCTTTCTTTTTTGAATAATAATTTTGATTAATTAATAATGATCTAATTAATTGCTATAAATTATTATTATGTTGATCATTATCATAATTAAAATTAAAATTAAAAAATTAGAATTAGAATTTAATTAATTAATTATAATATTTACTAATTGGTTACTTTTTTAATTTTAATATTAATTTTTTAATTTAATATATTAATTAATTTTAATATTTTTAATAATAGGTTACTTTAATTTAATATAAGAATCATTATTATATTTAATTGTCAATATTACTATTAAATATATAATAATTATTATATATATATATTAGTATTAATAATATTATATCGATCATAAATTTAATATAATAATAGAAATCCCTAGTAATTTGTATTAATATATAAATATTCCAACAATTATTAATATTTTTTTATTTAATATTGATATATAATATATGTTAGTACAATTTTTTATTAAATGTTTTGTTGTAAAATAGAAATACTATTAGTTAATTTTGGTATTTTATGAATAGTATTATTAGGAATTATTAGTGTAATGTATTAATATTAAAATTATTCAAAACTATTTAAAATGAATTGGTATTGATAATAATAATTATTATATTAAAATTGATATTATAATATTAAGAATCAATAAAATAGTTAATACTTAATAATTATTAGTAATAATAATTGATAATTAATAAAGACATAGTAATTAATATTGATAATTAAAATAGTAATTTTTTTAAATTAATACTTAATAATCACTAATTATAATCATAGTTAATGATAATAGTAATAGTTATTATCATAATTACTATTGTGAATGATTAATTATGTACTAATTATTATTATACTAAATTATTAAAGCGAGGTTACTAACTTATTAAGATTAGAAAGGGGGGTGCTAAAACTAAGAAGTGTTGGTGACCTTAATTTCTCTAATTAGGGGAAGCCAGCTTCTACTAATCTCCATACCATTGTCTCTGTTGAGATTATGTGGGTGTTTGATAATTTCAAGAGCTTCTCTGATCTTTCGCCTATGATGTTGTTCTTCCCTAGCGATAATTGAGGCGCTTTCCAAGCAAACATGGTTCTTAGTTTTTGAGGAGTGTTCTGCCAGGGCCGAAGTACGAGACCTTTCATTCTTAATATCAGCTCCATGTTCCTTGAGTCTATTCTGCAAGGAGCAACCTGTTTCACCAATGTAGCTTTTTCCACATGAGCAATCTATTTTATAGACTCCTTTAAGTTGATGTTTATCAATACTATCCTTGACAAATCTCATACCTTGCCTAATAGTTCCAGGTGTTGAGAATTGTGTGCTTATGTTTTTCTTCTTTAGGATTTTAGCAATATTATCTGTAACCCCATGAATATAAGGTAGAAAAACCCTACCACACTGAGGTTGATCACGGGCCTTAGGTTCATGAGATAACATCCTTTTCTCGGCTTTCTTTATTGCTCTTTTAATCTCATTTTCTTTGTAGCCTAAACTCTTAAAGATTGAGACTAAATGCTTCTTTTCTTCATTCAGATGATCAACGTCAGAAATTCGAAGGGCCCTGATAGCAAGAGTGTTTAGAACACCAAATTTCTGGGCTGGGTGATGGTGGGAATCAGCATGGAGGTAGTTTTTTGTATGGGTTGACTTCCTGAAAACCTTATGCACTAGGGAGTCATCATCTTTCCTGATGATGAGAACGTCTAAAAATGGGATGCTCATGTTTTTTTCAAGCTCCATAGTAAATTTTATTTCTGAAGAGATGGAATTTAGGTGAATAAAAAACTTGTCAAGCTCTATTTTACCATGTGTCCATTTTATATTGGTATCATCGATTTATCGCTTCCACCATGTTGGCTTTAAAGGGTAAGATTCCAAGGCCTTCTTTTCAAAGTATTCCACGTATAAGTTGGCCACGATTGGCGAAAGGGGGGATCCCATTGCCACTCCAGATGTCTGCTCATAATATATTCCTTGGAAGGTGAAAACAGTTGATCGCAAGCAGATTTCGGTCAATCTTGCAGTTCCTGGATCAATAACATCTTTTATAACCTGAATGGCTTCATCAAGAGGAATCTTGGTGAATAAGGACACTACGTCAAAGCTAACAAGGATGTCATCACGTTATCTTCTCATTCTTAATAAGATTCACAAAGTCATGGGAGTCTTTGATGAAAGAATCAGTATTTCCGACAAGGGGCTTAAGGATTTTTGCAACATACTTAGCGAGCTCATAGGTTGGGGATCCAATGGTACTCCCCAACGAAGGTACTCCATGTCACCTTGTTGTGAAGTCCTAGTCCTCCTGTCAAGAATGATATCCTAAATTACCTTATCCAACTATTCGGGTGCAAAGTCGCCCACTGTAGGAACCTGTCCAACCTCTTTGGTGTCCATGATCAAAGGAGGCTCATAAAGCTTCAATTTTTCAATGTTCGCCACTGAGTACATCTACATGTATGCTAGCAAATTGAAAGGAAAAACATTGTCTCCAATATTTTGTAATATGGTGAATGGGCCATATCGGATTGGTGTCAACTTATTTCCTTCCCCTTTCATCCTGTCTTTGCTGATGTGGAGCCACACTCTATCTCCAACCTGGAATTTGTGATCGACATAGTGCTTGTCATGTCGATATTTATATTGAGCTTGACTTCTCTCCAACTGCTCCTGCATTGCCTGGTGAATGGCATCTGAATTCACTAAATGAACTTCCGTGCTTTGTCCCTGTCATCTTTCCCATTGGAATCTTCATCTCTCCTAAAGACCATGTCTAAGGGATCCTTTGGAAAATATCCAAAGCATGTCTCGGACGGTGAGCTCTGAGTGGATGAATGCATTGCCCAGTTGTATGCATGTTTTATATAGGGAAGTTGCTTGTCCCATAACTTGGGATGCTTGCCACAATAACCTCAGAGTAAATGTATAATTGTGCGGTTGACAACCTTTGTTTGTCTGTAAGTTTGTGGATGAAATTTGGTGATCCTCTTCAGATTGGTGTCCATCATTCTCCAAAAACTCATCCAAAACTCTCCAAGAAATCAAGAGTCTCGATCAAACATAATGGATTGTTGGTCGCTCAAATTGTTATTGATTAACAGTTGAGCACCACATTGATTTGTCAACCCATGAAAGTCTTTTTATCTCAAAGGTGACCGCGTACTGTATGTACTTTAAGTTAAAAGCATTAAAAGTTGTAGTAAAACAAATCTAATTCCTATCAAATGCTTACTCTGTGTTCCAACAGTCTTTAAACTTTTGCAGAAATGAAATGAAATTCAGTAAAGATAACAAATCTGCGGAAAAATGATGCCTGTTGTAACAGAGGACCAGGACCCTGTCCTCAGAATAAGGACATCCAACACCTGCCTCTGTGATCAGTCGCCAATACACACCAAAATCTGATTCACCGGTGACACACTTCTCGCAGCACCAATCGATTAAAGGAATAGCGTATCAGCCAAAGAAAAATACCAGAAACAAGGCTAACACATACAGAATTAACACAAACTTAACAGGAAAAGAAATGGGGTGAATCTTGTGAAGAAGGTGGGCCCTGTCCCTCTCACAAGATTCCCCTGCACGGAATTACTAAATCAAAATGCTCAGAACCAAACTTTATTCATCTGCCAAGAGTTTAATTACAACAGAAGTTCCAGCCTTCAGTATTACAACGATTCAATATCACACGCTAGTTTTTCAACTGTAGATGTCTCCTCTTTATAGAGGAGACATCTATTACAATAGATTGTTCCACAGTTTAATTTCCCTGTTCAAAAATAGGAAATCGGTTCCTGTTACATCATACTGTTACAACCATATATTATCTTTGTCATCCTTGGTTAATCGATTCTTTCCGTTATCGCAAACCGGATGATCTTTGTCTATCCCCTCAGATTCCTCATGCTATCTTCGGTTACTCTGTTATTGTTGCTGACTCGGTGCATCTTAACCGTCCTTAAAATGCTTTGTACTGTTCCTGATGTTTCCGCGTCTGTGGCTGGATTGACTCGATCCTGCTTTATCATCATCGGCCGAGTATAGTCTTTCCAGCTTCGGAAAGTTGCTGTTGCGAATTAGGACTTTTCCTACTTTAGTCAATTGTTGCTTCTGGTGTTGCAGCAACTGCACAGTTGTTGTTCCTGGTGTTGCAGCAACTGTGACTCCTGATTCTGTGGACTTTGAACAATTCCAATCAACTGTCAGTGACTTAGGTAAATTAATTGTAAAGATAACATGAATATGTGTTGAATAATTAATCATATAGCAAATGAGGAGAGTTACTTCATACCTTGGGATAATGAGTTCAAGAATGATATCAATGATTTCAATTCATAGGTAAAAAAGAGTAATATCATAGCAAAATGTAAGGTCAAAAATAGACAATTCAGGGTCCTAACATCCCCCCCAACTGAAAGGGTTGCATGTCCTCATGCAACGTTCAGTCTGAATCTGAGTCGGAGAACTGGGATGAACAGTGTAGGTTGCTGATAGAGTAGCTTGAGAAGGCTTTATCTGACCTACTTCTGAATCCCTGAACATTTTGTATTTGCTGCCAAGCTGCTACCTCCTCCTTCTTGGTTAGTTTATAATGAGCTTTGTATTGCCGACCCGGTAACCATAAGAGAGGGAAATTAAAATGGTAGCCAATCCATTTCTCCGCACAATTTTCCATACATTTAACATAAAAAGGTATGCGTGAAATCGCTACCTGGAGATTAAGGGGATTGTAGGGGTGGTATTCCTGTCTTTCTCTGGGAAAATGTTCCCATAATAACTTATTTGCTTCAACAGCCAGTGCCCCTTTTGTTTTCACATAATGCTGGCAGCCTTGAAAAACCCCTGCTTGTAGCTTCTTCATATGGTCAGCCAATTCTGGATTACTTACATAATTATGATGTTGTGCAATGAAAGTGGCTGGATTATGTGGTTCATTTCGAATCCACAGGAGGCAGTTGCTCTGATTATGTTCTGTTGACATGTAGGCATTTTTCCAAGTTAATTGATTAGCTAGAAAAGAGATAAATGCTCTTAATTGAATATCACCAACAACAGGAAGTATGTTCATTGCTCTATCTTCAGGCATAGCCTCATTGTGAAGATAGAGTTCACAAAGCAGGTTTTGATCGTTATGTGGTGCCTCCTTGAATGTTGCAATAAACTGGTCAGGTGTATTAACTTGGTACGTTCTTCCATCTCTTATTGCTTTTATTTGTAAGAATGCGAGGCGTTCTCTCAAAAATACTGCATAGTTAAAAGAGGGCTTCCTTGTAGCCAATACCCTCTGAAGCAAATCAAAAGCACGGGATAGCCTAGCTTTTACCTCCTTATCTTCTTTATGCTGGGCTCTAGACTGTTCCAATGCATCCCAATTTCTATATGCATGACTGAACCAGAGTGACTTCTGCTATTGGAACGCCTTTCCTTGTGAGAGTTCATATTCTCTTTTCCATGTATCCTTTAGCTGCTGAAAGCTAGAGGTCTCCGTGTGAGTACTTTTGACAGAAGGAGTTTCAGTTTGTGCGAAGGCATCCTTGACACAGTGGAGTCCAATGACTTTAGTCTGTGCAAATGCTTCCTTGACACACTGAGGTTCAGTGACTTCGGTTTGTGCAAAGGCATCCTTAACACAGTGGAGTCCAGTGACTTCGGTCTGTGCAAATGCTTCCTTGAAGGATATCTGTTCTACAGTAGTTTGGGTGGGCCGTAGTGGTACCATGTCTTCCTCCATAGCTGTTGGAAGGTCTGCTGCTTCTTTTGTGACAACATGCTGTTCTTTTTCCGCCCCTGCAGCTCCTCCTGGTTCTTGTGTGACAGTAGGCTGCTGTATTTCTTCTTTTACAGCTTCTGGAAAACCGGTTGGTTCTTATGTAACAGCGGGTTTTGCTTCTTCTATTCCTGCAACTCCTGTTGGTTCTTGTGTGGCAGCAGGTTGTTGTATTTCTTCTGTTGCTTTCCCTACTGGTTCTTGTGTAACAGCAGGTTGTTCAACTTTGATTACAACATCAGGTTTTTCTGTAGCAGCAGGGGGTGGCGGATTAGCTTCATTCATTGGGACCTGTACTACCTTATATCCTGCTTGAGTGTATAATTCTCCACATTCACTGCACATGTACTCATTATACTGAATCTTTTCTGTTACCGTTGCTACCTGTGCTAGGAAGTGGAGATTATATTCATTCTGGTAGGCTTCCTTGACCATTATTATCTCTTGTTGATAATCTTTAATCTAAGATTTTAAATGCTCAATTTCTTCCTGCAGGGAGGCTATGGTAAGCGGGGCTTGCGTGTCTGCAGGCTCTGATGGACGAGAGGATTGTTGTTCCATGTTCATTTGGGCATTTGCATCCCCAACAGGTGGTTCTTGTGTATCACCTGTTGGGTCAGTGGCTGGTTCTTGTGTAGCAGCCATTTGCCCCATACCATCTTGGGTGTCTATTTTAGATTTTTCGGCAGTTGGTTCTTGTGTATCAACTGCCTCAGAAAATGTTGTCACAAAGTTGTCAACGCTCTGCATCTCAGCCGCAGAGGGTGAGGAAGGGGACTGTTCTGGAATAATTGGACTGCGGGGTGTTAGAAAAATAGGTGAAGAAGTGGGAATCAAAGGGCTGGTGAATTTAACTGCTGGAGTTGACCGTTTTCGCTGTTTCTTTAAGGAGGCAGGGAAATCAACAATTTTTCTTTTTCGGTCACTTTCCTTGGGACTGGGGAGACTGTCAGGACTAGCAGCTGCTTTGATTGAAGCCCTGGTTCTTCTTCTTTTTGATGAAATTTCAGTTTGCTGCTGTTTTTTCCTTTTAAGAGAAACAACGGGAGACTCATCCTCAGAATCAGTAGAGATGTGAAGCACAGGAGTAGATGGTTGCGCTTCATTAGGGGATGGGGTGCTCTGCAGGGGTGTTTCTACTGTTAATTGCTGAGGAATTTCTTGAGGGATTTTCTCTGGTTGCTGGGGAACTTCCTGAGGTATTTGTTCCGGCTGGTGGGGCACTTCTTGAGGTATTTGCTCCGGCTGATGGGGAACTTCCTCCTCCTGCTGAGGATCTTCTTCTACTTTCTGGGGAGGGTTAATGACAGGGGGTGGTTGATTTAGAGCAAAGCCTCTATTTATTAGGATTTGGACTGTTACACTGAAATTCGTCACCATGACTATCTGTAGTTAATATGGCTCCATCAATAGTCATATTGTCCTCCTTTTCAAGCCTCATACCTCTGCTCTTCATGTCAGACTTCAAAAAGAGAGAAAGTCACTTAAAAACATGTTTATCTCTGGGTACGCAGGTTCTCTCTACCTTGCCTGCGTGTACGCACTCCAAACACATTGTACCTGCGTACTTGTACGCTCTGTAAGCAAAGGTTGGGTGCGTACCCCTGTAAAGGTCAAAAGGCGCGAGTTTCATCTTTAAAAAGTTACTTGTGGTCACTTCTAGAGCCTTCTAGAAGAGTGTTTGACGTTTATTGAGCGCCTCCAGATGGTTCATGCATCCCTATGATAGAGGAACTTATCCCATCAAGGGAGGAGCTACCCCATCCAAAAGAGGGAGTATCCCATTGATGTTGGAACTGAATAACCTCCTCTAGAATTCTATAAATACAGGCATTGGGCCAAAGGAGGGGAGGTTGAAAGCTGAACATTCTAAAGGGTAAATGCTGCTGGAATTAGGACTTCCATTGTTGACTTGTGAGGAGAGATCACTATCCTTCCTTGTTGCCATTTTGGGAGTGGGTGAGCTTGTCAAAGTAGAGGAAATCTCTTGTTGGACCCTGGGAGGAGCTTGCACAACACCAAGGCTCAGGTTGTAATGGTTCTTTTTTTGTTTCCTTAATACAAATAAGTCCATTCTTCTCAATGATTTGTTGTTAATGAATTATTTCATGTACTCCTTGGTCTATGTGATGAATATGCTTTGTTTTATGAAATATTCAGGTGTTATGTAATCGTTTGCTTTGTTAGTGTATGCAGGTCTTAAAGTGAAGGAGGAGCTCATCTGGATCAGCAAGGCTGGACTGCTACAACAAGCATTGGACCTAAGGTAAGATCAGAAAACACTTGGTCTCTCATAGAATAATGTATATTTAGAGAAGGATTGCTCTTGTTTGGTTTGTTTGTCACTAGAGAGTCTTAAACTCCTAGGGAGGTTAGGTTTGTCCACAAACATAACTCTTTCCGCATGACAAATTGGCGACTCCGCTGGGGAATCCATTGATGTGATTGATTTTTCCTTTGAGCATTACTTTGATCTGAAAAGAATCTTGTTTCTTTTGCTTTTTGGTTGCTTGACTGTGTTTTTGGGTGGCTTAGCTTAGGGTCGAATTAGAACTTAAGTTTTCTTTGTTTTACAGTAGTACGCACCCTCTCAGTTAGACACAGTGCGTACTTGTATGCACTGTATCTGTGTACACAGAGCGTGCACGCACCTGGTTAAACAGGCTGCCTGCGTACCCT
>APFE031464971.1:19670-30229 GCA_000404065.3 Pinus taeda | reverse complement strand
AAAAACAAGAGCTTAAGGAAATAGGTTATGTTTCAGACAAAGAAGAAGTGAATTTTGTGAAGAAACTTTAGGTAGGAACTGGCAGGTTTAGAGGTAAGATTCATTTTAAATGTTTTGTATGTGGAAGAGTAGTTCACTATGCTGGTAAATGTCCTTACAAGGAAAATCATGGGAAAGGGAGAATGTTACAAAAGGAAATGTTAAAAGAATTTTTGATAGCAAGAAAACATTTTATACTCATGAAGATAGTGAATATTCTTCCAATAATGAGGATGTTAAATCTAATCAAGATTATTGTAATGCCCCACTTAATCTTATCATGCAAATTTTATTAATATTTACATTACCTGATAATATTGAGAAATATTGGTGAATTCCTTCATTTGGGAAACTATAAATTTATTTACTAATATAAAATTCATTATTGCTATTATTCAAATTCCCAACTTGTCTTCTCCAAATTTCGATTCTTGGTGGGATATGGTCTCGGCATTATTATATTATATATTTTAGATATAGTGATAATATGGAGTATATAATATATTAGTAGGGTAGATGAATATATTCATCTCACATTCCCAAATGTACTCTCACGTTTACTTGGAAAGAACTATGGTCCTTCGCCCATTTAATTACCAATATATATAATATATATATATATCACATTCCCAATGGTTACTCTCAGATTTACTGGGAGAAGATATGTCCTCTCCCATTAATCTCCCAATTTTATATTCATATCACATTTCCAAATGTATTCTCAAATTTACTTGGGAGAAGAGAAGTCAATTGTAAGGATGGAGGAGAAGTTAATGACATTAATGAGAGGAAGGGCATAAAAAGGGAAGGAGGAAAGGATAAAGGGGGATGTTGGGTCTTGCTTATGATTTTAGGTTGGCTATGATTTTAGGTGAGTTGTGATTTTGGAGACCTAGGGAACCTGTGGAGGTTTATTGGATTAGTTGAGAGGAGGGAAATGCTCTTTACCTTAGTCTTGGACACACACACTACATCTGGTTGGACTTGGGCTCGGAGGGCTAGGGAACCTGTGGAGGTTTCCTAGGCTAGGAATTATTTCCTAGTTGGCTCGGAAGTAAATCCAGTCGGTAGTCGAGAGGAGTGTTTTAGCAGGAGAAGCATCTCAAGGGCATCTCTAGCCACCGGTGCAAGTATTCCTCTATGCATAGGTTACTCACATAAATTATTGAAATGAAATGTTCACTATAAGTTGTAAGGATTAGAATGTAAATAGTAAATTTTCATTGTTTAAATGTCTTGTAAGAAAGTAAATTATTGCCTCTTATTGTATTTAATCTCCAGAGAAAATAGATCTGTTAGAATACCATAGGATAGGGCCTTACACGTGGTATCAGAGCCAGGTTCAAAATCTTATACCCAAAACCCACTAAACCCCAAATTTCGCTATAAAGAGCTTGTAACCCTCATAAGGACTTGTAATCCTAATATATTATATATATATATTATATATATATATATTATTATATATATAACAAAATGTTTTAGATTTGAAATGATACATAAATTTTTACCTCTATTAAAGAAACCAAAGATTTAAAATGGTTTCGCTTAACAGCCATTTGATCATTCTTATGCCATCGGTATAGTGCTCTCTTTAATGCAAAACCACTGTGAAAGAGAGCAAGATCACAAACACAAATCCATGCTTCAAACATGAGATTACTCCGATCTTTTAGGAATGCTAAAGCCGATTACAATTTTTATGGCTCAATGTGAGAGGAAGAAGCTAATTTGGTTCCATCATAGAGTCAAGGCCATTAACATTTATTCTAACACCAAGATAACTAATATTCTTCCCAAATTCGGTTATAGAAAGAGTTCTTATGGAAGCAACACTAGGAAACGCAATGAAACATCAGAGTCCACTTTGTATACCCAGTTTCTTGAATTTGAGGCTAGGGTGGATGCGACCTTGGCCAGAAAGAAGACTGATATCCAAGAAGCCCTCAAAAAAAAAAAATATTCCCTCCCTTCAGCGCCGCCTTTTCTGCAATGTCGGGCAGAGCGAGGTCTTGCCTTCGAATCCCACTAAATCTCTAATTCTTTCCCTGTCCTTATCATTGGGGCAATGAAACGAAGCTTCTCGTCTATTGTATTATTGTTGATTTCACACTTCGAATGCCTCTGAGTGAATGAA
This sequence comes from Pinus taeda, assembly GCA_000404065.3. Taxonomy (NCBI): domain Eukaryota; kingdom Viridiplantae; phylum Streptophyta; class Pinopsida; order Pinales; family Pinaceae; genus Pinus; species Pinus taeda. The sequence continues at coordinate 28,053 of APFE031464971.1, read as the reverse complement.
GTAAGCGAAGTTTGTTAATTAATTAAGCCCGCTAGCAATGGACCATGGCCCTTCTGATTGCAGTGGTACACGTGTCTGAAATTTGTTTTGCATGTTTTCTTTGTTTTTTAGTCTTAATAATATATTTCTATCTTTGATGCTCTAGCATTTTTTCTTTCATATTTTTTGTTTAACGACAGTAATCCCCTCCCCGGGCATGTTATGTTAACGCAATCTCTGTTAATCTTGTGGAATAACAGTATACTGACTAAAATTTTCCTTAGAATCATGTTAGAAATGGAACGGCCATATGTATCTTGGAATTAAGCTTCCTGTACTGGACTAGGGTTTCAGAAAGGAGAGCTGGAGAATTTTATTTCCAAAAATCTGCATTTCTCGCGATTCCTTCAAAAGAATGGCTCCCGTGTGGAGTTTATGATGCTATTGAAGTCCTTGCAAAGTTTTTTTTATTTTTTTTTTTTATTTTTTTTAATTTTTTTTAATTAATTAAGCTAATTAATTAATTTTATATGGAAAAGAATTTGATGGTTAGAGACCATGGCAGACAATCTCCTTTGCTGTTTATTACTGGTTTTCCACACGTGAAATTTTACGAACCCTGGATTGAAGCCTTGCGTAGAATTATGTTTGGAAGTTTTGTAACTTAGGGCAATAAGATATCAAGAGGCTTCTCATTGATTCCTACTATAAATTCTGTTAAGATGGTTTTTATCTTTATTTTTACATATTTGTAGAAAGTATGCACTTCTTAAGGTGTATCACAAATTTTCACTTACTGGTGCAATGCAAAATAATTTTAACTTATCTTGATTGTTAAACTATAATGTAAATTTTACAGCAATCTGATGAATTTATGTGCAAAACAACACTTTATTCATCATATTCTGTTAGATAAGCGATTCTTCTAATTAATTTGCAGCAAAGGAGCATCTGCCAATATGTTTTTTTTTACAAAATGTTTCTAATTGTCACTTCAGCAAGCATGCCCTTCCCCATTCTGGTAATATTACAAAGCAATGTAGCTTGCTTACAACACTTGAAAGAATCCCTTCTACTGAGATGCCACGGGTGTGGGTAACTATTCTGCCATTGTCATCCATGACTTGCACTGGTCCATCTGCATGAAAAAGCCCTCTTGCACGGGCAAGATAGCTCGTGAAGAGGGAAGCATGTCTTTTGGGGGTTTTGAACTTTGGTGAGGGTAAATACCCTTGCTCTACCATTGAATCAGGGCATTTTTAGTAAACCATTATACTATAACTTGCAAGTATTTTGATTTTTAACATTGTTGAACTTACTAAACTATATATAATGGCATGCAACTAGCCCCCAGCTGAATATGCTTCTAGTAATTAACAACAAAATGTTTTCCATGCTGGAAAATGGCCCAACTTTCATGATTTAGGGTACATTTTAGTACCTATGACTAGTAGTATTACCGCCCCCACGTTAAATATACAGATCCTTCTTTTTAAGTACAGCGTACAGTTTTCTCTTGATATGAATACCAACTTTGGGTTGGCTATATTGAAAATTAACTTGGATAAGAGAAGAGGCTTCCTTAAAAAAAAATATTTATCTACTTGTACTCGGGAAGGATGAAAAGCATATGATTTGAGGAAATAATTGTTAGAGTTATGATATTTTATATCACAGAAGCTTTCTCAGCATCTCTATCCTCCGTAGCCCATCCACTTAGAGCACAAGATAAGATTGTTAGGAAATAATCCTGCTGGCCATGCTTGCTATGAGGTTTTAGTCGATGTTCCTTTCCCATTGCAGAAGGAAATGAGTGCGTTTTTGGCTAATACTGAGAAGCACAAGGACATTGATGCCTACAATGAAGTAAATTGTGGAGAAATTAAAAGATTCATGATCATCGTCGTAGAAGAGCATTTTATCTGGGCTTTAGTCAATCTCCTGTGGAGTTTATAAATGCTTAGACAGCCTCACAGAGCAGGGGTTTAAATCTTGTTGCCAGGGAAGCAAGCTGGAATGATGAGAAGGAGGGTAGGTCTGAATTATACAATCAACCATGGGTTGAAGATGCAATCATTCATTATCTCAACTGCAAGCCAGCAACAGAGAATGAACCTCCTAGAACTATGTAAGAGCTTGATTCTCGAGATTTGAAAGGGGAGAGCTTATAGAACTTGGAGCCAGCAATATGTTGCTTTTCTAGTATGTCAAATGAGCATAGTGACTTTTAATAATAGTTATATGCATTCCAATCATCAGTAAAATCGATGAGGTAAGAAGTCTACAGGGAGTTTAAGTAGTTAAGAAAATATCAATTAAATAATATTTGTTTTATTTCTCCTATAGAAATAAGAAAAAAATTTAAATAATGAGTATGTTGGGAGATATAAATAGTAACATTACTTGAGTACAGCCACTACTACGAAAGTAGGAATTTCACGTGTCTACAGTCTTCTTCAGAGGAGCTGTAAATCTAGAAACAAATTTATTTTATTATTGAAACTTAAGTATGATTCTGGGAGCTTGGAGAATTCATCATTTCCATTCCTTATTTAGTGTGCAAAGTATACCAATTATTAATTTTCTATTATTTAATAAAGGAAAATCATGGGAATGGGTATTAGATTCCAATTTCATTTATTTATTTATTTTTAAATATATACCATGTAGGATTTGAAAATTTTGTTCTTCTATTGCCGCTAAATATGCATTGTACAGTCGCCAATATCACTATTTCCCTCATCCTTCTATCCTAATTTTCCTATTTGTTCATCACATGCTAAAATAAAAAAGGGATATGTCTTCAAATTTTTGCAACCTTAACATTCAATATACAATTTTCAAGGCCAACATTTTCTGACCTGGGCATTAATTCAAGTTTGATGTCATTTTGATGAGACCATGTATTACCATACATCCATTTTATAGGGTTGTGAGTCGCACATTTTGTGTCTAATGTTTTCCCTCCAACAGGTTGCAAACCTGCCTGCTCCACTAGGTTTTTTCCTCTGAGATTGACCAAATCATCATGAAAATCATCCTCAACGTGTCCAATTAGTTGTAAATTTATTTCTTTAGAGAAAGTTTCATCCCAGTGATCAATATTATCACCTTGTTTAAATTTTGTGCATGAATTTGGACTATAAGAAATGCCATCAACTTCATTACATTCACTTCCATTTTCAGGTATAAAGGAAATTTATCACCATATTGTAGATTGATGACACCATTTTAGGGTGAAAAATGTAGTTGTGCATCACATATAATCTATTCACATGTAATCTATTAATAAGATCTAACTCTGGAGCACACTGCTCATTTTCCAAGCTAACATTCTCGGTAGAATATTCACTTTTGGTGGCAGCACCATCCTGCTCAAATTCTGTATACAAATGTTCCTTGGACTAATTTTCATGGATGCTATCATTACTAGAACATAGGTGTATGTATATTTTACAATCTTCATAGATGGGACTGCCCTCGAAGTACACCATACATAACCTTGGATTCAGCTGCAAAATATTTTCAAACCCTTCAAATCTTTTATCCAATTCTAGATCTTTTTCAATTGTGGTTTCATTCATTTGGTCATCAATGTTGTCCTTATCAAACTCTAATAACAGACCTTGGTTGCAAGTAACAAGTGAATCAATCCAAATCATTGTGGCTCTAACGTGGACTAACATTATCATCTAAAGTTTTCAAGAATATACTAGCAAACAAAATTGTCAATTTCAAGGCTTGAAACAATAACAAAATAATTCAAAAATCCCTTGAGAACAATGTCTATCCTATTGCTTATCCTAGTCCTCTACAAGGTGAAAGTCGAGAGTAATCTGCACCATTTACTTCTATTACAATATCTGAAAATGCCATGATCATATGCTAGTTTGAAATTTAGGTTACTTTTTTATTTTGAAACCTTGAAATTAATACTTCAAGTGACCAAAACAAATGCCTCTACATATGTGAGTGTTAAATTTCGGTATGTTCTATGCTAAAGAGCGATTTACTTCAAATTTCTTATAAGCCCAATATCAATATCCATATTATATCACATTAGCATGATAATAAAATGCAAATAGAACATAAACATAAACAACAATGTAGTAAATGTCCTCAAGACAATCACACAAACATCACCAATGCATTATTATGTGACTGCAAGAACTCGTCTTAATGCTAGCACCCAATATGCATATGAAATTAGCCCTACGTAGATCCGATCTAAGTCTGAGGGCATACTTCTTCAACACACAACCTCACCTTATGATTTTGGTTCTTATTCCTTACAGTCAGTCTTTAACTCAAACCTGGAACAATCTCTATCAATGTGTTGTCACTACAACAATCTAATCATTATTCTTTTATGCTTTTTTGTTGTGCTAAGGTCCCTCTAGTTTTAGCTAGGGTGTCTCCTTTTCTGATTGTGGAATAATGACTACCTTTTGTTGTGTGTCTAGCTTCTCTTGACAGCAGCTAAGCTTCCTTTTGAATATGGCTAGGGCTGCCTTTTGGCTGAATTTTAGAGTCTCCTTTAGCTACTTTTTAGGGCTCTCTTGACAGTAGATTAGGCCCTCCCTTTAAGTGCAGATTAAGGCTCCTCTTGACCTATGGCTAGGGCACCTTTGGACTGCTTATAGAAGCCTCTCTTCACCGTGGCTTGATCTCCTTTAGGATAGCGTATAGAAGCTCCTCTTGACTGCGGATTAAATCCTCCCCTTGTTGCATATAATAGCCTCATCTTGCTGCATGTAAAAGCCTCCTCTTGCTACGTACAAAACCACCTTAGATCTGTGGCTGGTCATTTGTAATTAGGATGCCAAGTAGTTGGGTTGTCAATTTGTGATTGGTAAAAGATGTTATCATTATAAAATTGAGCAAGGATGAAGTTATTTAGGAGAAAATTCATCTCCCTAGGCAGCCCTTGTTTGATATGTTTAAAACTTTATTGATTCATTTGCCTTACAAATTCGAAATGTTCATATTTTTTATTGGTAAAAGATGTTATCATTATAAAATTGAGCAAGGATGAAGTTATTTAGGAGAAAATTCATCTCCCTAGGAAGCCCTTGTTTGATATGTTTAAAACTTTATTGATTCATTTGCCTTACAAATTCGAAATGTTCATGTTTTTTTTTCTCCCTAAATGAATGAAAAGTTTATAATGAGACTAATAGACAAACACCTTTTGATCTATAACGAAACTTTGGATGTGAATCGTTTGTTGGTAAACATCTATAAATTAATTTTACTATTATAAAAATTGTTCAGTGTATTGTTTCAACTATCACTCGAAGGTTTGCCAGAAAGTCTGGAAGAACTTGTGGTTCAACTTCAATTTTTTATTTTTGTCCTAATTTTTTTTTAATTAAGTGCAATTAATTAGATATTTTTAAGGATGTTGAACTATTTTATGATTTTTGCATCTAAAGGGAGAAGAATGCCCAGAATTCTTGGTTAAATTTTTATTTTCCTGTCAATTGGATAGCACTAACTTTAATTTTGTAGTATTTTCACAATGGCATTGAATGTTTTGTCATATTTTCCACTACCCTATTCAATTCTCAGTAGTTTCCAACTTATTCCAAATCCACTAAGGGATGTCGTTTATGACTACGTTGCCAATCACCGTTATGATTGGTTTGGAAAATCTACGAAGTGCATTATACCAGAAAATGAGGTGCTGGATCAATTCATAGATAGAGATGAAATGTTCAAGAGGAAAATAACCAAGTTGTAAGATAGCTTAAGGAACAAGGACTACAATATGGAAAGACACAACTAATCAATATGAGCTAAAGCTATCATGAGTTCCGTTAAGGCTTTTGATTTTGGATTTGTATTTTGCAACCATAATTGACGTTTCTCTTCTTTTGTAAATTTAGCTTATATGTTTCTTTTCTCTTAGAAATGTAGCTTTTTGGTTTCTCTTTTTGCAACTAAACATTACAGCATAAATAAACATTGAAGTCATTCAAGACTTCTATGCGAAGATTTACTGAACAAAATTTTCAGGTATGGTTTGTTTGAGTTTTGCTTGAAATTAGAGTCAGACTGCTTAGGATCATTATTATTGGCATTAAACAGAAATTAGTTTCTTAGCTTTCATTTATAACTTTTATCTCTTTCCCAAAGGCATCTGCATTGTATTGTTCAATGCTTAGGTTGGTTCCACGTCATTGAAAGAAAACGTGCATGTTAACTGCATTCGTGTTGCCAATGCAAGTATGTCTTATGAACCTTTAAAGTGGGGCAATATTTTGCTTGCTTTTAACATAATATTTTTGTATAAATTTCTTACGAGGATAACAGATTGAGAGCCTCTTTATAAAAGTTTTAAATCTCCCACTTTTCTATTTTCTTTCATATATATCCTCCTTTTGAATTTTCCATTAAATTTGTATGTTCTGGGATTCTTCTTTATTTTTGTGACTCAGTAATAATTTTCACTCACACTAGTGGTCCCTTGGTTATCAAAAGTCATGGCAAGATGATTATTTACACAATACAAATTCTTTTGGACTAGGTTGTAGCTAGAACCTTTTTTTTAACATCTTAGTTTTGTTAGAAAGTTAGTTGGTCAACTCTTCAGTCTTGAATCAAGCTGACTGCATATTTGGATCTCTTAAAAAATTACATGTGAAGGTGGTGAGAATTTATATTATTGTGGCGAGAATTAATATTATCCTACCTAATTTGTAGGCCAATTTGTATGAATAACTAGTCATCCTCAAAACTGTCTGCAAGAGCATAGCCTAAGACCACATAATCTTGCTTGGGATTACCTACATAGTCCCTTTTATCATCCTTTATAAAAAGGGAGAAAGTTATCCATAACAGTACTTGGGTTAACATAACATCTGGATCTCACAGGCACATCCACCTCCAAACCCTCAGCTACATTCTTTATTGTTTCATTTCTCTTTTGTGTCGAGTTAGAAGTAATCAAACTAAGAAAGGAATAAGGTAGTAGGTGACCGAGTCAAGATATTGCCTAGCATCCATAGACTTGAGATTGAGTTGTTCATATTCATTGAGGTATTAAAGAAATTACATGCATGAAACTTATACTAGCGCCTTCTAGTGGAACTGATAATGCACTAATCCATTGCTTGCCAATATTTTGGGTTTTTTTTTTTTTTTTTACTTGGTACCACCTAATAGCATATTTGGGCTCAAATGCTATTTTCCATGGTGGATAGTTGAATCTGTTTCAACTCTAATTTTTATCGAGTGGTTTCACAAGGTTTTCACTTTTTAAGCATCTATGATGCCCATTTTGACTTAGACAACTACCTATGTTAAGGTTCTATTTTGCAGTTCCATGTTATTTATTTATGAACATTATGTAATATTGATGCACTTGGTTGGACACGTGAAACTACTTATATAAATCAATTGATAGATTTGATATTGATGATGGAAATGGTTGATGTATGCCCTAAATGTATGACTCACTTAGTGATGAATTATCTAGTGCGTGACTTATTAGAATTATTTTGGTTCATATGTGGCTCAAACGGATATGATTTGTTTAAATGAATGACTTAGTGAATGTATGATTTACTCCAGTATGAATTTCCAGGTTGACATGTGGATACTAGACTTAATAATGTGATGATTATATGTCTTGTTGTTATATAAATGCATGAATGAGAGCTAACCCGCAGGGGGGAGAACTATATGATAGTCGAAATATACTCTTCCATTGAGGGAAGGTCGAGACATCTCATGAGGAAGGTATAGTGTACATTGTTCTATTACATTTGGCATCTACTTGATATGCACTCATATGACATAAGTAAAATGCAAATGATAGGTGGCAAGAATACCTAACTGAATTATTCAATGACAAGTCCAACCAGCACTGTAGTGTGGTCTGTATTAGGGTGTTGACCCTAGTTGTAATGAGGGGTGGAGGAATTTCCCACCATGTATCCTATGAAACCTAGAATCATGGGAAGGCGGTGGTGGACACGCTCCCCTAAGCATGTGATGACAATTTCTAGTTGCCTGTTGGGGAAGTCAGGTCAATGTAGTCGACACTTCCACCATGTCGGTTTTATTAGTGGTTAGTATGGCTAATGCCACTAGATAAAGCAGCACATGACGGATAGGGTGAGAATGGAAGTAGATCATGATGGATAGGAGGATATAGATTAGTTGGAGACTCTTGGTGGAAAGTAATGTCAATGTCTGACTTATCAATTTTACTACTACAACTCTCTCTATTTTGTTATGCCTTCGAACTCCTTGTATCTTTTCACTCTAACTTCGGGACGAAGTTTTTTGAAGAAAAGGTGTATGTAATACCCCACTTAATCTTATCATGCAAATTTTATTAATGTTTACATTACCTGATAATATTGAGAAATATTGGTGAATACCTTCATTTGGGAAA
>APFE031464971.1:8937-19119 GCA_000404065.3 Pinus taeda | reverse complement strand
ATATATTCATCTCACATTCCCAAATGTACTCTCAAATTTACTTGGGAGAAGACATGGTCCTCTCCCATTAATTTTCCAATTTTATATTCATATCACATTTCCAAATGCACATTTAGTTTTACTTGGGAGAAGAGAAGTCAACTGTAAAGATGGAGGAGAAGTTAATGACATCAATGAGAGGAAGGGCATAAAAAGGAAGGAGGAAGGGATAAAGGGGGATGGTGGGTCTTTCTTATGATTTCAGGTTGGCTGTGATTTTAGGTGGGCTGTGATTTTGGAGATCTAGGGAACCTGTGGAGGTTTCTTGGGTTAGTGAGAGGAGGGAAATACTGTTTATCATGGTCTTGGACACACACACTACATCTAGTTGGACTTGGGCTTAGAGGGCTAGGGAACCTATGGAGGTTTCCTAGGTAGGAATTATTTCCTAGTTGGCTGAGAGGTAAATCTAGTCAGTAGTTGAGAAGAGCGTTTCAGCAAGAGCAGCAGCTCAAGGGCATCTCCAGCCACTGGTACAGGTATTCCTCTATGCATAGGTTACTCATGTAAATTATTGAAATGAAATGTTCACTATAAGTTATAAGGATTAGAATGTAAATGGTAATTTTCATTGTTTAAATGTCTTGTAATAAAGTAAATTATTGCCTCTTATTATATTTAATCTCCAGAGAAAATAGATCTGTTAGAAGACCCTAGGATAGGGCCTTACAATTATGAGTTGTTTATGGCATTTGAAGAAAAATGTGTGGATGAATCTGATGATGTTTTTATGGATACTCCAGAAGAAAAGGAAATTTGTATGTGTAAGGAAAATACCCTTGTTGAAGAAATAACTCAACTAAAAATATGTTTAGAAGAAGCTAAATTAGTTTAAGAGGTTTTGAAAAAACAATTTCTAGAAAAGTAAAGGTGTTGTGAAAATTTAGAACTTGAAATAGTGGGTGTAAGAAAGGAACTTGAGAAAACAAAGGCTTGAAATTTTAGATTTGCTAAGGATCTTAGACTTTAGAAGAAATCATCGAAGTATAATTATCTCCTCTAATCAAGACAATTATTGGATACAGTTCAAATGGTGAAACATCAAAAACTATGAAATCCTCTGATTCAGGTATAGGAAGTTATGTCAATACAGTAAAAGGAAGCAGTCATCGGAATTGTATTTCTCAGCAAAGGATCAATCCTTTTCATGCAAAATAGCCTTACCATAATCAAAGGGCAAACTACTCAAGAAGGAATTATACTCTCAGGTATTCTACTTCAATGGTCAATGCTTCACTTGTCACAATTTTGGTCACAAAGTTGTTAATTGTGTCACTTATAAAACTATTATGACTAGAGAAGCAAGAAAACAAAAGAATGAGATCTGGCAAAGAAATATTCTTATAATGTTTTCTCACCTCTTCAGAAAGAAATTGAATGTTACATTTGTAATAACTTTGGTCATGAAGAAACTGAATGTAGAAGAAGAATAAATTCATCTTATCAGTATGAACAGAAGACAATACCACCCAAGGTATAGAAAAATAAAATCATTGCCTCTGAAAATTGTGGTCTAGCTTTGTATGTAGGAGACCACGAAAATATTTGGTACTTTAACAGCAGATGTTTAAATCATATGACAGGTGATAGAGATAAGTTTATTTCTTTGAATGAAATAAAGAAAGAAAAGAATGTAACGTTTGTTAATAACTCACAAGCTTCTATCAAAAGGAAAGGAATTGTCCTTTTAAAGAAAAAGGTCAAGGTTAGAAATGTGTTATTTGTTGATGGATTAAGACATAACATTTTAAGTGTTAGTCAAATGTGTGACCAAGGGAATGAAGTTATTTTCAGATCAAAGAACTGCATGGTAAGAAATATGGATACAAGTAAGGTCATAATAAAGGGAACAAGAACTCCAAGCAATGTATATCTCTTAGAAGGCAGCCAAGAGCATTGTTATTTAAGTAAATTTGAAGAAAGCTAGATCTTGCTCAAAATGTTGGGGCACCTTAGCTTTTCTCAATTATACAAATCAAACAGAATGAGAGCAATTCATAACTTTCCCAACATATCTCCACCTAAAAATAGCATCTGCAAATCATGTCAATTTGGTAAGCAAACCAAAGTTCAGTTTAAAGCTAAAGAAGATACTTCAAGTAAGCTACTTTAACTTATTTATGTTGATTTGTGTGGTCCTATGAGAAAGAAGTATCCTCGTGGTGAAAAATACTTCTTTTTATTCATTAATGATTTTACTAAAATGTGTTGGATTGGCATACTAAAATATAAATATGATGCATTTGATAAATTTAAAGTATTCAAGGCTTTGGTAGAAAATGAATTAGATCTAAAAAAAAAATTCTTAGATATGATAGAGTAGGAGATTTTATACCAAATAAGTTCTTCAATTTTTGTGAACAATATGGCATCAAAAGATAGTTTTCCATAGCTAAAACACCTCAACAAAATTTAGTCGCAGAAAGAATGAACATGATAGTCCAACAAATGGCACGGGCATGCTTGATGAGTCAGGAACACCTCACACATTCTGGGGAGAAGCAACACATACAGTCATAGATATACTTAACAAATCTTGTGTTCAAGTGAATAGTGATAAAAATCCACATGAACTTTGGTTTGGTAAGCCTACAAATTTCAAACACTTTAAAATTTTTAGAAGAAAATGTTACATAAAGAAAAATGATGATAAGCTTGGAAAGTTTGAATCTAGATTTGGTGAAGGAATCCTCCTTGAATACTATTTTAGAAGTAAGGGATATAAATGTTATAATGAAGGGCTTCAAAAGATTATTGAATGCATTTATGTTTTGATTGATGAAGCATCCACGGGACCTACCAAAAGAGAAGAACTATCATATGATGAACCTCTACTTACTACAAGAGAAAAGGTTAGAGGAGAAGGAAATAGAGACGCAGTAAAATAAGGAAATGAAAATACAGATACATCAAAAAAGACACCATCAAGGTATGTTTAGAAAAATCATCCTAAATCTCAAATTCTAGGTGAAAAGGAAGCAGGAATACAAACTAGAAGAACTCTTGTTGGAGCTTCTAGTCACTTGGCCTTACTGTCCATAATTGAACCTATAAATATGAATCAAGCAAGAAAAGATGAATGTTGGGTTAAGGCAATGAATGATGAACTTGATTAAATAGTAAAGAAACATACATGGGAACTAGTACCAAGGCCTCATGATAAAAATGTAATTGGGACAAAATGGGTATTCAAGAACAAACTGAATGGAAATGGAGAAGTAATCTGAAACACATCAAGAGTTGCATGAAAAGGTTATTCTCAATAGGAATGGTGGACTTTAAAAAAACATTTACACTAGTAGCTAGACTTGAAGCCATAAGAAGTTTTCTTGCATTTTCAATCTTTCATAACTTTAAAGTATATCAAATGGATGTTAAATATTTATTTTTAATTGGAGATATAGAACAAGAATTTTATATTGATCAACCTAAAGGATTCATTCTTGGCAATGATAAAAAATCTTGTTTTCTAACTTAAAAAGGCATTGTATGGGTTAAAACAAGCTCCTCGTGCATGGTATTATAGTCTTGATAGGTATCTTCAGTGACAAGGTTTCAAAAATGGGTCTGCAGATAGAAACTTATATATCAAATTTGATACAGATAAACCGTTGATAGTTTTTTTTTTATGTAGATGACATCATAGTTGGAAGTAATGTAGAATCTTCAAGTGTCTGCAAGGAACTCAAGATTTTGGTCTATGGTATCCCAAAAATGCAGACTTTGCACTTCATGCTTACAAAAATGTGGATTAGGCAGGTAATGTTGATGATTGAAAAAGTATTAGTCGAGGATCATTTTATTTGGGACCACGGTTAGTCTCATGGTTCAACAAGAAACAAATCTCTATCACTTTATCTACAATTGAGGAAGAATATGTTGTTGTTGCATCTTGTTGTACTCAACTTCTATGGATGATCCAAACATTGCAAGATATTCAACTCACTTGTCCTCAACCTATACCTATTCTCTGTGACAATACTAGTGCCATAAGTATCTCTAAGAACCCTTTCATACACTCAAAAACAAAGCATATTCCAATAAAATAGCAGTTTCTAAGAGAGCATGTTCTTGAATAAAAGGTCAAACTGGAGTATGTTCCTTCAAAGAAAAAAAGTTACAGATGTATTTACAAAGACACATCCATGTCATTCCTTTGAATATCTTAGATAGAAATTAGGAATGGTTCCTACTTCATCTCTCTGCTAATTGCTCTAACAGGTATGTCATGTTTAGGGGATTTGTGACTATAAATTACTATAGTTTATCTTTCATACACGGATGGTGTAAAGGACAATCACGTATGTACGTGGTTCTTGAATAGTTATGTATACCTCTCTGTGATTGAAAAGGAGTGGCATAAACTTAGGGGGAGCTTCCTACATGCTTTCATCATTTCATTTTTGATATTTTGGGTCTAACATTGGTATGTTACACTCTTTTGGTTTAGGGGAAGCACCTACTATGCTTGTTTCTTGAAATTAAGGCTTGTGAGTATTTCTTCTTGCATGATTATTCATATCATTGCTAATGTATGGTTGTTACTACTGTTGAAGATACATATGTTGGTGTCTCTTTGTTACTGGTTACCAGTGATGCTTGGAAGTATTTCATATTTGGTCACAAGTTGGTGATATTGGAGAATGATGCCACACTATATTATTCTACATAAATTCTTAATGATGATGATGTTCATGTTGTTGTCTATGTTCCTACCATCAAATGTTTATGTTAAATATTCCTATATGGGGAGTGATGGTTATTAATGACTATCATGATCTTGGTATCTCATGGTTGAGGTATTTCGTTTTGGTTATAAATTTCATATATGTCTCTTAATCTAAAGGCCATGTAAAGACCCATGTTGTAAATCATTGTAAAATACAGTCGTATATGAACTATTGAGGTCAAGTCATTTATGAATGTAATCCCATTATTTTGGACAATTGATGTAATGTTGAGTCAAATATGTAACCCCACTCTATTGGGTCATTGATGTAATCATGATTCATTGGTGATAAGAAATGTCACAATTGGTTGAGTCATAAAGTATCATGTTTTTATTGTATATCATTAGCAGCTCCAACATATGCTCGGGGGAAGTATGGTCAGTCTGCAGTTTTCATATTCAACAAATCAGACCTACATTGATCTTCTCTACAAAGGGGGAAGAGAAGAATTCATTCATCATTGGTCAACCCTTTTCCCTTGATGTCAAAGTGGGAGAGAAGCTTTGTGTTTGGTGAAGAATGCTTGGTGAGAAGAATTGGGAATTGCAGGTGATTATAGGTGGTGACCAAACACCAAAGTGGTTTCCATCAAGTCCAAAGGGGGAGATTATTGGCATTATGGTTAATGTGTTGTCCTTGATGGAAACCTATACTATAAAGATGTTAACATTATGATAACAATATGTTTATGCAGAGTGATATAGGTGCTACGAGTGATATGAACAAAGGAATGATTGTTCAGAAACATATGGATGGGAAAGGTAAAGTTTGAGAAAGTATACGTGTGCCCTGAGAAGGAGGGTCACATACATACACCAATATTGTGAAGAAAAGTAACATGCAGAATCTGTACCATGGTAATCTGGATACCAGGGATATTTACCATGGTATTGGCCCATAATAATAGGTGTGATATTGGTTATTTGATCTCATCAAGGAATATCAGTGGCATTACTAAGGTATTGGCTAAGGTTAAAGCTATATAAGGAGATGGAGATCAAGGTGTTATGTTTGCAAGTTGTGAGTTGTTTACGAGTGATCTGATCTAAAACCAGGGATCAAGGAGAAGGCTTAGATATGAAAAATCTAAAGTATGTTGACATATATGCTTGGTTGATTTACTTATTGCAAATGTCAAAGTAGCTAATAATGATGAATCAATAATTATAATTATGTTGTGATCTAAATGAATTATTTAGAAGTTTGTAGTATTTGTTGGGTGTAATATAGGGTATATTAATGGACCAACATTTAATTGTCAATCTGGGAGTTCATGAACTTTGAGGCACCGCACTGGAAATGTCAAAGAGAGCCCCTAGCAACCTACAAATCAAATTATAGCCTAATTTGCACATAAATCTCAATAAATTAAATTGAATCATGTACTTCAAAGGAAACTTGAGAAATCATAAACATGACTCCTGACAGTTGAAAATGAACCTCAATGTAACAAAAGACAAACCAACACTATTAGCAATTGCAAAAGGAAATCCTAATTATTGACAGACAAAAGTTAAATCCTAACTATTGTTTGATTGGAAACCAAGAAATTCCTAAACAACATTAAAAAGGAAAAATGGAAATGTTGAACAAAATTCAAGATCAATTCACACCATTATCTATGAAAAGCATAACCTTAATTTGTACTAATTTTGTCTAGTTCGCCTCTGTGTAACAAAATCCTTTAAGAAATTAAGATTTGATTTACTAAAAGAATCATCAATCATTATTAAATGTGTTCATTGTGTAAGCATATTGTGTGGACAAGGATGAAACAGCAAATACTCTCGCTATGTTTGTATGAGTTTGAATAAATAATTGCCTTGCAAATGATATTGGGGAAGGAAATATTTGTTTATGGGAACAAAAGAAGAAAGAAAATGACTGCTAGAACCATGATTTTCCAACCTTAAGTATGATATAGTTTTCATCCATTAATAAATTCTCTCAACCATGATTATAAATGATCAATAATAGAAATATGAGACCTTTGTCCCTAGTGTACAAATGAGTATGCATTGAACAAATAAATATGCAGCTTCAGAGTTGTTTAATATTCAATTTATACATGCATTGATTCTCAATCCATACATATTTACCCTAGATCACAACCATTTCAATTAAAGTGAAATCAAAGGATATGAAAAAGTCTTGTATTTATAGAATACAAGGTAGAATTGAGGCTTGTGTGATCCATCATAGTTATAAGAAGAGCTTCAGCGAAAATCACATAAAAAAGACCTTTGTCGACGCGTTTCGAACCAACTAGTGTGGTTCATCGTCAGGACAAGTTGAATAATACAAGGTCATAGGTTCCCATCAAATCTAAACCAATATTGCACAATCAAAACTAGTAGAGGCAAAATCTCATAAACAAAGCAACTAGAATTCAAACAACTTCATATATAGAAATCACATACTATGTGTCTCATCATGCAATTAGGAAATAGACAAATCGGTCTTTAGCAAAAGGTTCATAACATGAAGTTTTTAAGATCGAGTAACAAAGTATCAAGAAAATAAAATATCGACCAACATAATCAATGAAATCTGTCGAAGGAAAGATACATTAATATGAAATAAATGGCATGTAATCAATAAAGAATTTGCTATAAAAAATCATTTGGTGCACAAAATAAATATTCCCTAGAATTACATTCAAAACATGACATCGATCAAGAAAGACTGGCAACAAAAATGTTTTGAAAAGAAAATATCCTAATCTAGTTGTACGCACATCATTCACATAGTAAATGAAAAATTCAATATACTCACTCAAAAAATTATAACATACCCTAATCTCATCAAATTAGAGTGGTTTCGAGTTGGTCTGGTGGCCAACCCAGCCAGCTCGCACCCTTTGTCAATGATTTATTTCACACAGGGATTATAAAAATGTAAAACATAATTAAACAAAACCTAGCATGATGTAATTCGATTAATCTTTGAAAGCTCAGTATTTACATGGTGTAGGAAAAGATCAGACTCCAGCAAACAAAGGGAGAGATCTGCAGATTGACTATACTCATGTAATGTTACATTAGAACCATCTCTCCCCCTTGGCTCAAGTCCATCTTTCAGTTTATATATCTTTACCTTACAAATCGGACTATTAACAATCCGTTGAATACAGAAGGAACAGATCACAAATCGTAACAGTTTTCCATGGATAAAATTTGGATCTAGTTTTGGTGCAATTAAATTTCAAATAGAGAAGTTGAATCTGATACATGAGGGACTATTTTGGTAAATGGATCCTCTTTTCTTGGTCTATGACTGATGGTGAAAACTAAGTGTGATGTTGACCAACAAGAGTTTCCCAAAATATCCTCGAACTAATATTCAAATTGTCAAGTAAAATGTCCTCCAAATTTGAATAATTGAAGTAGTCTATGCATTCTTTAACTCTAGTGTAGGAATGTGAGTGTAGGAACTTGATGCATGGTGTAGGAATCCTTCAGAGTGTGGGAAGTCTATAACTTATAATAAACTGGTGTCGGAATCCTCATGAGTGCAGGAATCCCAATTAGTGCAAGAATCTGATGCATAGTATAAGGAGGTGAGTGCAGGATCAAGGCTTCTTGGCATATGCATAAAAAGGTAATCAACTAAGTTTAAACCTAAAAATGCATGAACTATTATCAATGATGATTTTAATGTTTAAGTATCATTAAAACAAGGGAATCATGGGAAATATTAAATACTTACTTTGTCGTCTCCAAGACTGCACAAACCCATGACAATAACCATTCAAACTAAACAAAAGCATGAGGGATTTTCAAGTAAAAAGTGATATAAAGAAAGAAATAACAAAGGCATGACATCCCCCAATGCTGATTATGTTGCATGTCCTCATGCAAGAAAAGAAATTGTTGTACTATGTCTCCCTTGCAAAAGAAAGATTAAAACATCTATGGATAACCTTTACACTCATAATAATGTTCTCTAAACTCTATGTAATCAACATTTCCTTTTCTATATGGAGCTTTTTTTTTTAAACAGAGTGTCTTTTGGGCTCTTTATTTATTAAGACTAATTTCTAGAAATCCTAACACCAAGGCTGCCATAGGAATACTAAATTGCAAGGATGGTGTTAATACTAAATAAAATAGCCAACTATTAAAATTTTCACAAGTATCTTAGGGACAACCTTTATCAGAAATTTTACTTTAATATCCTCATTGTAAATATAAGTGACGTGATTTGAAATCTGTGGTATTAAGAATAGATAGAATAATACCTTCCCACGATGACCATCTTACCATTATCCAACATAAAAGTTGAAGTTCCTCATGTCCGAGTGAAGTGAATCATCTACACTAAGGGTACCACCTCCCTAGAAAAACAAATTATTCCAAAATATAACTCCAAAGCATAATCTCGGAAGGATATTAAATCCATTTTCATAGAGATATGATAACGAGTTTAGGGAAAGACAAAAACAACCAATGAAATTAGAGTGTAAAATTAACTTTAATACCACAGGAATGGCCCTGTTGTCAGTAGGCGTATATAGCCTTTACAAGGATGCCTTTTAACCCCACAAAATTCATGTGTCCCATCTATTAGATATGGATTCAAAGTCAATTGAAAAAATTTACATTTGTTTAGAAATTAATTGAATGCCATTGTCCTGGCTTGGTAACTAGCTAACAGCAGTGTCATTCACAATGATTAACAAGAATGAACAAGTCAGCTTGTGGTGAGACCTCTTGTCTTTCGTCTTTTCAACTGAAAGTCATTACCCTGGCTTGGTGACCAGTAGCAGTAATGTCATTATCATTAGGACCTGTGATCATGGTAGATCAGCTCAAAATGAGACCTCCTATCCCTCAATTAATATGTTTATGAAAAATAATGATTTTGATTAACCTCAGATTGGTTACTTAATAGGTGGGGAGGAAAATATGCTCCTTAAGAGCACAAGATGGCATGAAAGGTATTTAGTTACCAACCTTTACTGGTTGGTCCTTCTACCCTAAAGAAAAAGTCTTAGATAATGACTAAACGATTCCTCGAGTTGATCATGCTAGGGTTCTCAAGAGAGCTTGTTAGGGTTTTATAGGAGTGGTCCACCATAGGAGGATTTTCATCAATACCTTCAAAGAAAAACTTGAAAAATTGTCTTGGTTAATAGCTTGTTAGAATGAATAGGACAAAAGTAGGTTTTTAATCTTATGAATGGAAAGTATTAAACATAACTATAACAATACCCATACTGACCCAATGAATAATATCGTTCAGTAATCAAAGTCACTTTATAACATATGAGGCAGTAAGAGTGAATTTCTTCTCACAAGTCTTACCACAAGAGTGCTTAATGAAAAAAAATTCAATAGTTGTGCCTTAGGAATTGTGGTATCAAGAGTTTTTTTGTAACAATTTATTCCAAATGACATTTTTATTCATTGTT
>APFE031464967.1:0-11720 GCA_000404065.3 Pinus taeda | reverse complement strand
ATTGATTTGATTGTATCCGGAAAAGCCATCCATAAAGGAGAAAATTTCACTGCCAGCACAATCGTCAATGATTTGATCAATATAGGGAGTAGGGTAATTGTCCTTTGGACATGCTCGATTAATGTCCCTATAGTCGATACATATTCTTATTGTTCCTTGGTTTTTGTTAACAGGAACAATATTCGATACCCAATCCGTTAACGGGATTAGATAAATGAAACCTGCTTTGAGTAATTTTTCAACTTCTACTTTAATTGCAGCAGCTTTTCTTGGGTGAATTTGACGCAAATGTTGCCGAACGGGTTTAGCGTCCGGGTAAGTTTTGATTTCATGAATTACAATTGTTGGGTCAATTCCTGGCATTTCCTCATATGACCAGGCAAGCACATCGCAGAATTCTTGAAATAGGGCCTTATATGTTTGAATTTTATCTTCCGTACAAGAGACACCTATATGAACGTTTTCAACAATTCCAGGCTTAACTGAAATGTCAAGGGGAATAGTTCGAGAAATATTTCCCAAGTTTAACTTGAAATCGGGATGTTTCATTGCATTCTGAGCATCCTTAACATATTCAGTCGTAAAAATTGATGAAAAATCATTTTCGAAACGATCGCTCTTAGGTAAAAATGAAGATCTGTGATGAAGATCTTCCCATGGTAACTCATCGACACATAGGATTTCACGAATTTGCTCATCCGTTTGAACAAGTTCTGAAAACATTATTAAATCCGATTTTGATGTCGAAAGTGATTCCTTATGGACCACATTCAATAAGTCGATTTGGGTTGATGTTGTGTCGGAAAATGACTGCACAGTCTGATATGCAAGTTCATATGGACTCAAAGGCATAAAAGTACCAAATGAGTCTATCTCAGATTCAGAAGGTATGATCCAAGGATCATCATTAACAATGGTTTCTGATGAAATCATATGAATGGTTGCAGTAGAAGACGATGCGTTGATAGGAGGAAAAGGAAAAGTGCCCAGTAAACTGGAATATTTAACTAGCCCTACACCAACATCCTTATAAGGGATCGTCGCTTTACCAACGTGCTGAATGCTCTCAGCAGAGGCTGGGTCGGATGAATAGTATGACAACTAGTCGAAGGTTACAATCTTTCCATTATGAGGGAACTTTATAAGCTGAAAGACCAATGAAACAACGGCTGTCATAGCGTAAGACCAACTACGACCCAAGAGAATGTTGTAATCCAGAGGGGCATCAACCACCTCCACATCTAGATTAACGGTTTTACCTTCAACCCCTATAGGTAGGTCCTGTAAAATGCTGAAAGGATGAAACCCACGGCCATCAAAGGCCTTTAGAATCGTTGGGGATTGATTTAGTGAAGGAGAACCAAGTGATCTCCAACACTATATCGACATAATATGCATGGAAGCTCCCTCATCAATCAGAGTCCTATGAACAGGTCTGTTTTTTACTATCACTGGAATCTGGATAGCCATCTGATGAGGTAAGTGCGGTGCACTATTTTCTAGATCGAAAATTATAAGGTTCGGGTCCTGAACGTCAACAGATCCTATAGCCGACAAAAGTAACTTGCGTTGTGCTGGACAAGATTGCAGCACTTCCAAAGCCGACATTGCTGAGGCGGAAATAGCTAAATCCTCAACAATGTTATAGTTCTAAGCTGCTCTCGCATGTCGATTGAAAGCAGAATTTCGAAGTATAACCTTGGCAGGTGGTTTGATTACTAGGTCTGGATTAGGTTTCTCGATCTATATTGGATTGGAACCGAGAGCTAATTTTGATGGGTTCAAATGAGAAGATTCTTCTTCTTTACCATCAACAGGACTTTTACTGCCATAATCTTGCAATCGAGTTGCAATCCTAACATGGGACATCATCAATATGGGTTCTTCACTGGCACTAGAGGACGAACCTATCATTTTACTGTCTTGAGCTGGAAAATGATCCTTCAAGAAAGCAGGAGTTTGGGAACCTTTGACAATTTTCGCAACCTCTGCATGATGAGGGCAGTCTCTCGTATAATGTTCTTCATCACAGATGAGACACAGATAATGAGGTTTTCTTTCTTCATCAGTAGATTCCGCTTTTTTGGGTTTCTCTTTTGTATTCTTATCTGTTTTATTCTTCTTCTTCCCTTTCTTCTTACTACCGGCTTTTGATTTAGCTGTAGATGACTCTACAACGTGAATATCGGCAGAAAGTTCCGCGGAAGACTCTCCTGTCGGGGAATCTAGCAAGGTTATGATAGGAGAAGAATTCTTGGAAGACTTCTTCTTACTTTTGGTATTAACGTACCAATCATACCATCAGCAGCATGAGACCCTGAAGGAGCAGCAGCGATTTGATTTTGTTTGGGTAGATCGGGGATTTTCTCGTGTAATGTACCTGACTGAGTATAAACTAAGTCAAGGTACTGTGCTTGAGCAATTACTTGCTCCTCAGTAACTACTCCGGCCTTAGCTACATCCTCAGTGATCTTGGGCAGTAAAGATTTTACAAACCATTCAGCTAAGATCTGATCCGGAATAAAAAATTTCACTAAACGCCATCGACGTCTCCATTCATGGATATGATCTGAAATGTAAGTGGACGTTGACTGTTTTAACGAAGTTAATAATTCCGTGCCATTGTCATATCTGACCGACAACTGAAAATGAGTTAAAAATGAGGTAGATAACTGACTAAAGTTATAAAAAGTGGCTCGCGGTAGCTCAATGTACCACTTGGTCGCAAGACCAATTAGAGTGCGCTAAAAAAGTCATAAACGAATTGAATCATCTGAAATGGAATTATACGCACACCAGAGGTGAGAAGTCATCACATGGTTCGACGAGTCCTCTCCTGGCTTACCTTCGAACTTAGGAATATCACTGGGCAACTTATGCGGCATTGGCAGCCAATACTAAAGATAGTTAATTGGATCGTTCGTAAGGCGCGTCAAGTCAGGCAAGTCCAAATTTACGATAAATGGTATCTAACGATTAGGGTCCCTAAAACTCTGGGTCTGTAGACCAGCCCCAGGAGGAGGATATCTAGGATAACTAGGAATTGGAATCGCATTCGGGATATTTTGTCCTCCTGGAAAACTAGGATTAACCGGACCATACTGGGGTTGCTGAGGTTGTTGATATGTATACCCAGGGTACGGTTGATACTGATAGGTTTGTTGCTGCGTAGCAGGACCGTATTGGTACTGTCCTTGGTACGGTTGTTGATTATATTGAGGTTGAGTGGTGACAACCGTACTTCCTACAGGCATCTGAACCGAAGTGTGGACCGTGGGTCTAGACTAAGGTAAAGATGTCTGAGGAGTAGATACAGGGACAGTAGAAACTGGAGCTGTCGATACTCCAGAAGAAGGTGGGGTAGATGGACTAGATGTTGCAGTAGCTGCAACAGACATTTGAGGCGGAGTACGAGGCGTACTAGGCCCAAACTAAGAAACTACAGAAGGTGCAGAAGTTTGAACAGTAAACTGGACAGGTTTCTAGGATGAACCAGAGACCAAGGGTTGTCCAGTTTGAGATGACAACTGCGCATTTGGTTGCAAGACCTGTTGGGATTGAGATGGATCCCACACTAAATTCGTTCCAGGGTATGGACCCATAACAGGTTGAGGATATTGAGGACCATAACCGGGTTGAGGGTAGGGTTGATAATATGATTGACCTGAAGGTGGTTGGTAACCTTGAGCTGGGTACTGACCTTGGGGTTGATAACCCTAAGGCACGTAGTGATACTGGGGTTGACCTTGAGGTAGATATTGATATTGAGGTTGATTTTGTAGTGCATATTGATATTGAGGTTGACCTTGAGGTACATATTGATACTGGGGTTGACCTTGAGGTACATATTGAGTATGGGGTTGACCTTGAGGAATGTACTGTCCCGTAGGTATGTACTGTCCTTGAGGTTGTCCCCCAGGTGCAAACTAAGTACCTTGAGGTTTCCCCCTAGGTATATACTAGGTACCTTGAGGTTGCCCCCCAGGCACATACTGAGTACCTTGAGGTTGCCCCCCAGGCAGAGACTGGCCACCTGACATCATGAGAATATCTTCTACACTCAACGGTTTAGTACCATTACTTCTAGTTAATAACTTTTGTTCCATAGGTTGAGGAGATGTTCCCGAAAAAGTACCAGACATAGACTGATACCCAACGAGAATAGAAGGATCGCCGTACAAAAAGGTTTCTGGAGATTGAGAAAGCATGGATGACTGCTTAGACATATTCAATGAAGGATAGTAATCTCTAGGTGCTGGGTGATAAAAAAACAAAGTGGCAAAAAACTTAGTCCTGGGTTTTCCAAAAAATTAGTCAATGAATGATACCGAGCATTGCTCTTAGGAGGACTGTAAAAGATTGATTCACGCTCCCTAAGGTCTAAGATAGGTCGATCTTCTGGAAAAGGAATGCTTTCTTCGTTGTCCGAAATAGCAAGTTCTTCAATAGCTATAAGTCCAGAAGGAAGATCTTGAGTAATTATTGTTTCTACCCTAGGTGAACTAGGACCACTAGAAGCCGGAGAAACAAACTCTGATATGGGAGTAGCAGCAATTTTAGATTCAGGTTCAGATATTTTAGGTTCCTCACCTATATCACTAGTAGATGCAACACTACCAGTAATTTCCAAAATTAATAACGGTTGAGAATCAGAATGTACTATCAAAGAAGATTCTCCTTTTTCAGGTGACCCACTCCTACTATCTCTAGGAGTTACAAGGAATTTCAAGCCTTCAAGCTGGCTTGGTACTTTCTCAGGAGGTTGGCCCCGAAGCCTACGGGACTTCCTCAGTAACTCAGCCACATTTACAAACTCAAGAGATTGGCCCCGAAGTCTATGGGACTGCCTTGGTAATTCAGCCACAGTTAAAGACTTTTAACTACTTCAAATGCAAACAAAGTAAAATCTCAATGAAAACCACCTAAAGCCTCTAAATAACCAAACAAATTGAATCACACGCCTAAAGAATCTAGGAGATCAATCACACAAAAATAGTAACTTTCCGTACCGAAAACACTAGTTGGTGATGAAATCCAACGTCGTAGAGTTCGATACAGAAATAGCGGTTGGAACAGTTACCTCGGAAACCTGCTTAATGAATAGACTAGCACAAGTTTCTCCACTTAATCGTCTCGAGTGAAGAGAACCCCCCAGAAAATGCAAGTGATTCTAGCTGACGTTTGCTCTAGGTACAGTGGGATCTTCCCACCACCGTCACCTTAGGAAGAACCCTATAGAATATGGTCACTATGGTTACCAACAGAAACAAATATACCTGGGGGAACAATCTATGATCCGATACGCAAGAAAGGGCAGAATAATAAGCTCAATCCCCTTGAAGGCTCCTTGAAATAAACCAAGGTTTACCAACAAGTGACCCCAGGCTCCTCGACAATGGTTAATCCGAGGTTTACCATTTTTAATACGTGAATATCTGGCATCGTTCCCAATGAGGAAGGATTGATTCCCACACTAGTTCGGACACGATCTCGTGCTTCTCCATTAAGAGGAGCTTTCCCAGAGCATAGATGCAACAATTGGATTTCTCTCCTACCGCAAGATACAGCTACTTGTTTGTTTTACTATCTAGGAGAGTTAAGTACTCCCTACTCCAAGACACTAGCCTAAGCTATGTTGGTGTAAGAGAGCCCTAGAAATAAAAATATTTCTAGATTAATTTTACTTTAAGAGTTATTTTTATTGGTTTTTGATTAAGTCAAGAGGTGCGGAGATGAAACTCGTGGTGTGAAGACTCGACTTAAAATCACTAAAAAGATGCACTTAAGATGATCAAACAGTCTTTTCTCTTCAATGAACTTCTAGCTAGGAAAGAGTTTGAGAATGCAAATACGTGTAAACACAAATCTCTCTTAACAAACCAATTTAAAGAAGAGTTTTTGTTCCAATTCACTCAAAACGAGACAACTAGTTATTTGCACAAGAATTTCCTTTTTCATTCAAACACTCAAATGCTACCAAAACAAACTTTTTCAAAAGAGATTTTTGTCTTTTTATAAAAACACTAAAAACTATGACTAAAGCAAATCTTGAGAAAACTATGAACGAAGCAAATCTTAAGATCTACAAACTATAAAAAACTACTTGAAGTAAAGCTTACACAAATATTTTTGTCTTTTGGATGTTTTTACTTGGAAATAACAAACCAGGACTAAGTTGTCCAGAATCACAAATCAGTCAAAAAACAAGCAATCTTTTGTTCTTTTTGTAAAAATGAAATCCAAACTTTTAACACAAGCTTTTCGAAATTTTGGAAAGAGAAAACTCAAGATGGATTCCTCAACAAAGGTTGATTTTACAAATGGTCAGACTCATAAGAAGGCCAATAAAAACCAAGGTGATTTGAGGCTTCTATGCTTCTAAGCTCTGAGCTACTACACAACCAAAATGAAAATCAAGACTGATAACCAAAACTTCTAGGAATTTCACCTAAAACCCTAACACCAATGAAATTAGACCAAGGAAAGATTTTGACAAGTCACAAGAAGGTCTGGGCAGAGGATAACAACACCTAAAACAAGATAAAACTAATTAAAAGAGGAAAAAACAAGTTTTTCAAAAATTTAGCAGGGTCCGCAGGCTCAGAGTTTGCACAGGTGCGTGCATGCTCTGTGTGTAAAGTAAACATGCATAGAGGTATGCACTGTGATACAAGCACAGGGTGCGGACTTCTCCTAAAGTTATGAAAAGCCAAAACAAACCTAGACCCACTAAATCCACCCAATTCCACACACAACAAGTCAAAAATAGAAACAAAAAGGCAAGTTTCTCAGGTCAAAGTGAAAACAAGGAAAACAATCAAGTCCCCAGTGGAGTCGCCATTTTGTCATGCGGAATGAGTCGAGGTTGCAGACAAAACTGACCTTCCTAGTATCTAAAGATATCTAGTGACAAGCAAGCCAATCAAAAACTATGTTTCTCTAAATATGCAAGTAAAACAAAGGCAAACAAGTGTTTTAGGCCTACCTTGGGTCCAATGCAAGTTTTTGGAAGCCTCGCTCCCTCGCTCCAAATGAGCTTCCTTGAAATGTAATTCTGCAAACACAAACAAGCAAACCAAATTAAATAGCACCTGAAAAGCCAATATCATAAAGCATATTCATCATAATGATCAAGGAGATTATGGAACAAACCACATAAGGCAATTTGTTGAGAAAAATGAATTTGATTGTATTAATTCAAATGAAGAAGAACTTTACAACCTGTGCCTTGATGCTGTACAAGCTCCTCTCAGGGTCCGACAAGAAGTCTTCTCTACTTCGACAAGTTTCACTCACTTCCCAATGAAACCAAAAGGTATGTGATCTCTCCTCTCAAGTTTAACTAGGAAGTCCCAATTCCATCAACATTTACCCTCAAAATGTTCAGCTTCTAACCTCTCCAGCAACCAGCCCAATGCCTTAATTTATAGTGCAATGGAGGGAAGTTACTAGGTCCTCCTTCAAAGGGATAAAGACCTCCTTCAAAGGGATAGCTCCTCCTATCAAGGGATTAGCTCCTTCTCTTTTGGGATGCATGAACCACCTTGGAGCGAACAATCCACACCAAAATTCCTTCTAGAAACATCTAGAATTAACCCAAAGTGAGTTTTTTTAGAATAGACTTGTGCCTTTTTGACTTTTACAGGGGTACAAACCCACCCCTTTACAAACAGAGCGTGCAGATACACAGGTAATATGAACAAAGAGTGCGGGCCCGCAGGCAAAAGCGAGAGAAAGTGCAAAACCAGAGTTTTATTTATTTTCAATGTCTTTCTCTCATTTGCAAAGCTTGACATGAAGAGCTAAGGTCTGAGACTTGCTTAGGAGGCTAGTATAAGTGATGATAGACCCATACTGACTGCAAATAGTCACGGTGACGATATTTTTGTGTAACAGGGTGTCGAGCCAAGCAGTCACTTGTGGTCGAGTTGAAGACTTCTAAATTAGATGCATGTTCTGAATTTGAGTCAGAACACAACAAGGGGAATGAAAATGGGAAGCGCATTATTGATGCAGAGCCTAGTGCCACTATGTCCACCACAAAGATCTAGAATAATGAGTTCGAAGATCCAAAAGGAGGGAGAGCGACTCTTCCACTCACAGATGTGGGTGAAGGGTTTTCCGCTGCAGTTCGTTGTCAACAGTGGGAGCCAAAAGAACCTCATTTCAACAGAGGTCGTGAAGCAGCTGGGCCTACTAACCAGATCACACCTACAACCATACACCATCGGGTAGCTTCACCAAGGGTGAGATCTCTGCATCATCCAACAGTGACGTCTTCCCTATAACATCAATCCCTTTGCAGATAAGGTACTTTGTGATGTGATCCTATTAAATTTTGTGATGTATTATTAGGACAACAATACTTGTGGAAGTGACATGCTATGTATGAGTCTAGGCCCCATATTGTTATTATTACCTTGGGAAATAGGTTGTACAAAATATCGGAGGTAGCACCACCTACCACCATCTCTTTGATCACTATGAAGAAATGTAGTAAGATCATTTCCCATACTAGGAAATTTGTTTTCCTTATGATTCGCCCTTAAGGCAAGAAGAAGATTGTGGCTATGACCTCGAGATAGGGCTCCTCTGCATAGTAGCAGAAAATGAACAAGGTCATGGAGGAGTAGATGGACATCTTCACCTCACCTAAAGGGGTACCTCTACACTGTCAGGTTAAGCACTCTATTGATCTGACCCCAAGTGTGCCACTGCCCAATGGACCGATCTATCGACTCTCTGTTCTAGAGAATGATGAAATCAAGAGGCATATTATAGAGTTGTTGTAGAAAGGGCATAACAAGCCAAGTTCATCACCCTATGGGAGCCTAATCATGTTGGTACAGAAGAAGGACAAGACCTGGAGACTCTGTATTAACTATCAGGCACTGAACAAGATCACTGTATGGAATAGGTATCCAATCCCACGTATTTATGACCATCTAGACAAGCTCAAGGGGGGAAAATATTTCAGCAATATTTAATTGAATTTCGGGTATCCCCAGGTGCCAATCGAGCCCTCAGATATGTGGAAGATTGCCTTCAAATCTAAGGAGGGCCTTTTTGAATGGTTGGTCATGCATTTCAGATTGATGAATGCCCCCAGGATATTCATGAGGATGATGGACAACATATTGTGACCCTTCACCAACTCATTTATGGTTGGTGTATTTAGATGACATTTTAATCTTCAGCCAGAGTTGGGAAGAGAACCTCCGCCATATTCGATAGGTCCTCCAAACTTTGTGACAGCACAAGTTGTGTGACAATTTGGAGACATGCACTTTCGATATGACACAGGTTCAATATCTAGGGTACGTCATTGATGAGAAGGGTCTGCATGTGGGCCCAGTCAAGATACAATTCATTCAGGATTGGCCAACCCCAACCACTCTAACGGATCTCCGTAACTTTTTGGGTCTTGCTAATTTCTACCACAAGTTCGTGTTGGGGTTCTCTCATATCACTTTGCCTTTAAGTCAAGTCATAAAAGGTGGAGCAAAAGGGTGAAGCAAAAGAAAATTTATTTTGGTATGAATCTCAACAGAAGGCATTTTCTGAGTTGAAGCATTGCCTCTGCTCTACACCAGTGCTCACATTACCAGACTTGTAGCAACCATTTAAGATTGAGATAGATGCCTTTGATTATGCTATTGGTTCAGTTCTTACTCAACAAGGGAATCCAATGGCATATCATAGTGAGAAACTTTCAAACACAGTACGAAAGTATCCTACCTATGACAAAGAGATGTATTCCATTATGTAGGCCTTTTTATAATGGAAGCATTACATTATAGGGAAGGAAATGGTCATGCACACAGACCACCGACCCCTACAGTTCATACAAACATAAGAGAAGTTGCATAACAATTGCCATCAGAAATGGTTCACATACCTCCAATAGTTCCATTTCAACATTACATAAAAGAAGGGAAACACCAATAATGTTGTAGACTGCCTCAACTAACCATCAATCATGGTGTTGATCACTGTGCTCAACTCTTGGGGGCATGAGACTTCGGGGTGGTTGCATCTTTACAAGAGCGATCCAAAATTCGAAAACACATACTAGAAACTCCTGGAAGGCAAAAAAGTTCCAAATTTTCACCTCTAGGATGCAGTGTTATGCCTCCTGGGACACATCTATGTTCCTTCAAGCAAGGGTACCAAGATGATTTGGGAGGTGCACTACAATCAGGTCGCTAGAATTTTAAAGTAGAGAAAATAGTGGCAATGCTACAGATGTATTTTTATTGGCTGAACCTTCGATAAGATATTAGGAAGTACATCAAATCCTAAACTACCTGCACAATTTCCAAACCAACCATCAAGACGAAAGGCTTATATACTCCTCTGCTTACTCCTAGGTGACCTTGGGAATCCATATCCATGGATTACATTTTGATTCTTCCTTCTACTAAGCATGGAAACAATTGTGTTTTTGTGGTCGTCAACAAATTATCTAAGATGGCCATTCTAGTGACCTGTAAGAAGACTATCACAACAAAATCGATTGTTAAGATCTTCTTTGAATGAGAGTGGATACATCCCACAATCCATTATCTTAGATTGAGACAACAGGTTCCTAATTACATTTTGGTCAAGTCTCATGTCGATGTTGGATACCACTCTCACTAAGTCCACGACTTCCCACCCCCAAATTGATGGCCAAATAGAGGTCATCAACATGATGATCGTTCACATTCTATGCATGTACAACTCGAAGAATCCATGTACATGGGATGAAAGCCTCCCATATGCACAACACAGCTACAACAGAGCTCTCCATAGCTCAACTAGCCACATCCCATTTCAAGTGGGGTTGGGATTCTAGCCACTATGTCCCTTTAATGTGGCCATATTGTTGACATTATGATACAGGTGTTGCCCTTGATGGAAACTCACATAGATGACAGTTCACAGTGCAACAGGTTAACAACAAAGGATTACAGATCAGACTCCAGAGATTGAAGAAAAAGAGGTATATGCTGGTTCACTTTGTCAAAGTAGTGTATACACGCGGGAACACATATCAAAAAGAGTGTATATGTATACACACACTTTCACAGAAGGAAAAGTGTGTAAAGGATGGAAAATCAAGGTTTTGGTTCAAGGTATTGGTCCAAGGTATTTGGTTCGTGGTATTGACCCTAGGTATTTGGTCCAAGGTATTGGTCCTAAGTGGTTTTGGTTCAAGGAATTGGTCCTAAGTG
Source organism: Pinus taeda (assembly GCA_000404065.3). Lineage (NCBI taxonomy): Eukaryota > Viridiplantae > Streptophyta > Pinopsida > Pinales > Pinaceae > Pinus > Pinus taeda. Next base: position 504 of record APFE031464967.1, on the reverse strand, counting down.
GTTTTGGTCCAAGGTATTGACAAAGGGCCTAAAGCTATATAAAGAGGAGAAGATCACAAGGCCATGTGTGCAAGCAATAAGATTCTAAGGAATAATTCTATCTGAAGTATATTTTATGTTGCAGGGTTATGTTTGGGATTAGATATGAAATATTCATGTGCACCTTGAGTTCAATATTGGATCAGGATCATGAGACTTGAAATGACTTATTCTTGAATGATTTGATATTGGTTGAGACTAGATCTAATGTTTTGCACCTGTTTTATTTTTTATCTATCATGATATGGGTTTTTTTGAAGTCTGGAATTGCAGCAAAGTTCTGAGTCAATATTTGCAGATCTATACACAGGTTCGTCTCAACCAAAGATTGTATACACAGAGGTTTTGTTCTTTCAAGTAGCATATACAAAATAAAAGCTTCTTTTTTAAATCTGACTGATCTATCTGATCGAATTCTATTTTTTTACTACTGTCTGTCAATGAAGTCTTCTTAGATCTAAACGC
>APFE031464966.1:131919-183993 GCA_000404065.3 Pinus taeda | reverse complement strand
ATTCTAGAATGTATCTATAACTTTAATTATATTAATACTTAAATATCATTAATTATACTTTACATTAAGCAGTCCTAAATAACTGCTTATTCAGTGTGACACAATCAAGAAACTAAATTTTAAATCAAAACAATTTTCTTTAAATCCTAACTAAAAATTTATGCTTACCCAAAACTATATGATCCATGAAACTATTAAAAATGGAAATGACAGAACATCTCTAAATCTGGAACTCTTCTACAAAATTTAAAGGTAAGGAGCGGAAAGTCAACTCTATCAGATTTAAAAATTCATTCTCTATATCTTCATTTTTATGGTTTTCTATTTCTATTTTGAAACCTAAATGAAGAGGCAACAATATTAACTTCAATATTGTTGTTTTCTTACTTCAGTTTTTAGATTCAAATAAATAACTTAGATTGTGGTGATCTCTTATTTATTTTCCTTTTTATTTATGTGGTGGTCTTTATGATGTATGTTTTTCTTAGTTTCAATTTTTACCTTATACATTTTAATAATTTGATTTTACAATATATTTTTAGTTTTATATTTTATATATTTTATAATAAAATAATTATAAACCAGGTTTTATATTTAAATAATTATACATTTCTACCTCACATTACAGTTTAGACATCACATATTAATATAATCAGATGCAAACTAACAATACTTCAATTTCGACAGGATAGTAGACGATGAAGCCCATTTCCACTAGTCGGTGTAAAATTATTTCTAAACCTGCCTTGGAAACTCCATTACCTTATACAAGAGGCCAAGTCACATCAATTCTAAAACTGTCTTGGAAACTCCATTACCTTCTCTGAGAGGCCAAGTCACATTAGAGGAAAATTGGTAGAAATTTCAGAATGAGAACTGTGTAATAGATAAGATAGCTGTGGAAATCTCAGATCTTTTAGAGACACCAGTTTTTAAAGATATACCTACAAACCCTACCTATGCTCCCATTCTACAAAGATTCAAAGGCACTCCAACATCAGTAGTGAATGGAGGCTGTGTTAGCTGAAACTTTGACCAAAACCCTTCCGCCTTTCCTCTCTGCATAATGGTTTACACGCCTCCAGTTTTATTAGAATCCGATCTTCTGAATCGACTGGTATGTGGCGTTCAAGCTAAACTGAAGGAGGTAGGACCTTTCGACCTGCATGGCCATTTTTCTTTCTCAAGTTAAGGTCGCGCAGAACTGGATATGTGGGTTATATCTCGCCGCATATACGACTTCTCGGTTATGCCATCAAATTCAGTCGAATACGCGGATTATCGTCTCAAAATATGCAATTGCCGGCCGCGAGTTAACCGCCTGGGATATGCGGTTATCGTCAATAGGTATGCTATTTACGCGAATTATCACCTAATTCAACAAAATATACGACTGGTTATCACCAGTGGTTACGCGAGTTATCGGGTGAAAAGTGCATTATCACCAGTGGATTCGCAGTAATCTTTCGATACGCGAATTATAACTGCAGAATATTCGCATCACTAAGCTGATATGCCACTTATGCCCACCAGATAAGCGCGTTATTCAGTGATACGCGGTTATCAGTTCATGATATGCTGATCATTACGCTGATACCCGACTTGTTTTTACCGTTTGCGCGAGTATTTCAGCCGGATATATTAGTAATCGCGGTGGAATATGCAGATTAATTCTCGTTATGCGAGCTCTCACTGGAGTTACGCGAATTATCATCGTGGGATACGCGATTTATAATCTGATACGCGAGTTATCATAGGATATACGAGTTATCAGCCGATCTGCGACTTATCAGCATCGAATATACGAATTATCAGTGTTTAAGCGGGTTATCACAGCAAGATCTGCAAGTCATTACGCTGATAGGCAAGTTATCTCTGTTGTTTATGCGAGCGATCGGATCTGAGACTAATCACCGTCGAATATGCCAGTTATTTTCAGCTGTAGCGAGCTAGCCCGCTGGATATGCGGATGCGAAGTCTTAGCCATTTATGCGACTGATCCACTCCCCTGGTATTGTATGTACCGATTCGCTTGGTCGCGTCCCTTCTTTGCCAGGTAGGTACGAGAGGATTTTCTTCATTCAGAATTGGTCCGTTCGGATTTTCTTCATGGTTGAAGTCATATAGGAGTTGAGAGGCCCTCATGCTTTCTCTTCCTGAGCAAGAGGTCGAATCTTCCAATAAGAGAAGTTCACGGTCGATTGGACGAAGCCGCTACGGCGTGCAGAAAGAGATCAATCCTCTTTTTTCCATTACTTTCATTATTTCCAGAGTGCTAGGGCTGCTTCTCCGGATGCTTTTTTGGTGCTGGTCGTTCCGCGATGCATTGGTTGCCCCGGGACGAGAGACCTCCAATTGCTCACCCAAAGCCTTAGACATCGTGCGCCTTAGACCATCGTTAGCTACCTAACATAAAACTTTACCAGCCGGAAGCCTGTGTTAAGTCTGACATCATCTGTCATTGTCTACCCAATAGCGAGGAGCTCGAGGCATGTAATTCAATTCGGCATAAGTCCTCCTCGAGGCATGTAATTCAATTCGGCATAAGTCCATTGATATAACGAAGGACTCTGAGTCTCTGACGCATCATCCATAGCTTATGCTGATGCCAGATGATCCCCAAGGGCATGATGGCAAATAAGTAATGTTTGCAGTCATACAGCACGTAATCCAGTGTGGCGAAATTAATGTTGAAAACCTATTTAAAGTGAATTTAAATTTGAATTTTTAAGGGCGTTATTTTATTTATTTCAATATCTGGTGCTTTTAATTAATTAAGCTTTAATTGCAGCTTGGCTCTTTTCAGTTTTTGTGATAACCTCCCGCAGCAACATCTTGCAGATTTTCCATAGATCTGGCTATGGATGTTTATATTCCAGAAGATTATGTCAGAAGGCGCTGCAAGCCAATATATGGATGTGGCTCTTTTCAGTTTTTGTGATAACCTCCAGCAGCAACATCTTGCAGATTTTCCATATATCTGGCTATGGATGTTTATATTCCAGAAGATTATGTCAGAAAGCGCTGCAAGCCAATATATCGATGCAGAAACTTTCTTTCAACGATGGCCGACTTTCTTTTCAATGATGTGGAGGCGGCCGCCGAGAAGAAGTTCGATCTGCTGGGCAATAAGAATATGATCTCGCGTCAAGGAGGACATAATTTTTAATTACAAAAACAATATCATTGATTCAGATCGGACAAGTACACGGGAAGAGGTAACTGGTATTTTTAATAATATCCAAGCTTATCCATCTATCGAAAGTACTTGTATCCAATCCAATCCGAGCTTGTTCCAATATGTTAATGAGTAATTATTGTACCCATATTGTGATTAGGGTTTTAACGGACTTTCAAGGGTTGGCTTTGACTGTGAAATTATTCCTCCAAAGTATGTCATTAATTTGATCAATGGTAACTTAAGATCTAATTAAGTTTCTTTAAATTATTTACCAACAATCGTTTGTGTAGTTGGTGGCCATTAAGCCAACATTTATCCACTGGTTTGTGTAGTTGGTGGCCATTAAGCCAACATTTATCCACTAGTCATTTTATAGAGTTCAAAAAATCTGCAAAGTTTCGCTTTCAAAAGAAACATCAAAGTTTTCGGAGACAATCTTTTAGTGGTATGAAAAGACAGAGAATATCGTAAGCCTTTCTTCGAATTAATTCCATTTCATGTGATTGGGTTCAATTTCATCATCTCATTATTATTAGCTCTGCCTTGCCCTGCGTACAGCGATTAATTTTGGGAAAATATTAATATCAACAATACTTACGCAATTTCTCTCTATGAGCAGATCGCCGTATTCACCGAGTGGGTTATATGCACGAATATGTGCTCCAACATGCTCAGAGCTATGCATGCAACTTTCCATCTTAAATGTTACCATATTCGGACATAGGGACATAGGTTAAGGAGTGTGGCTATCCTGGTTTTTGGAATTACCCAGACTGGTGTTACCCTATTCGGACATAGGGACATAGGTTAAGGAGTGTGGCTATCCTGGTTTTTGGAATTACCCAGATTGGTGGTGATCTGTTAGTTTGATTAGATTGTTTCTTTTCCTCGAAAATTATAGAAATTTTGATAATATTTTAATATTTTGATCAGTTAAACACCATTAAAATAAATCTACACACATACATGTCATCGCCTACCTAGCTCGTTGGATGATACTTATGTCATATTCCATATCTCATCGCCTACCTAGCATACATGATTTTATGGGTTTCTATAAATTTCCCACGTTCAAATCTTTTTAGAAATACCAACAGCAGAACGGCGTCCGGTAAGGATTACTCTAAATGGCTTTCTTTTGGGCTATGCCTTCTTTTGGGCCTGTATAGCAGTCACCTTTGACTTGATTTTATGTGTTTCTATAAATTTCCCACGTTCAAAATTTTTTAGAATTTTTAAATGGTAAATATTTGTGTAATTTTTGCTTTTAAAAATTTTAAAATCATTTTTTTTTAAATCAATAAGATTTCCATTATGAAAATAAGTTATAGGGGTGTTTATAATGTTACAAAAATTCATTAATCTTATTTTTATTAGATTTGTTAGTTAGTTAATTTACCATAATTTTATAATTTTGATAGTAGCAAAAAATATTGAGATAACAAAAACAAGAGATTATTAAGAAACGAGAAAAGATCTACACAACTTATAGCCATAAGGAATAAGAAGAAGTCACAAGCATAGGGTTCACTAGGCTAGAATGGGGAAGTGGTTGTTTAGGAAATTCACACTAAATGTGCTTCTCCATGTGCTCCAAGTGTCCCACTAGACAAGTCACAAGAGGCTCCAAACGAGCCAAATTGTCTTGCCTCCTCCACTGGTTTCTTCGTAGATCATCGAGGGATGATATGATCTCATTACAATCATCATGTTTCTCCTTGAGGACTTGCCCCAACAAAGTTTTTAATTGCTAGCATAAGGTGACCAAGTGGAGATATTGTGTTCTCCTCCCCCTAGTGTGGCCTTGATCAAGGAGCCAAAGAGAAACTTCAACAATAAGTTCCAAGTATGAGAGCCAAAGAGAAACTTCAACAATAAGTTCCAAGTATGAGAAATATTATATCTCCTGGTCCATATTCTGCTCTAGCTTGTGTATGTTAGATTGGGTGCAAGGCAAGGTTTTAGCTTGAAAGGCAACAACCGCCTTCTAGGCCCAAGTCTTAGCCCAAGAATGGTTGGGCTATCCGCAATTAGATTTCCCACGTTTACCCCTCACTCGGCGACTGTGACCCCTTTTCCTAGGCATAATGCTCCACACCATTGACCCATATCTACACTTGTTAGGAGGGAACCCAATACACTGTATTTGTAAATATCCCCACTCAGTCTCTGTTAAGACAACGCATGAGTGACCACTCTCTTTCAAAATCGCTCTACCTACCCGTCCCTTTAACACAAGTATGAAGGGCACCACCTGGAAGCCTGCAAGACAAGGAGGAAGATAAGGTTGTGCCCAATCACCCAATGAAATACCAAACCCCGGGAGAACTAACATCAAGGTAAGGGAACTAACTAGAAATCAGAGCAAAAATAGGATTGCGAGCCAATTGAACAAAATAACTATGAACGCATCGAAAGGAAAAACCCGAGACTTGGAGTAATGACAATTCTAGATGGTAAAGAAAACCTTGCAATAAACTAAAAAAATGGAGCTAAACTGGAGAGGCCAAATACCTAGAATTACCTTGAAGCAAAATTTAAATTGTTGTTGGACCTTAGCAATTGTTGCGTGCTGTAGCTCTCGTATTGTCCAAAATTTTTAAATCCCTTGTTCAATTTCTTCTAACCAACCTTCTCACAAGAGTTGGTTACCCTCCCCTGCTGAATGGAGCCTAAGAGTTGTAGCATATGATATAACCTACTGAAGAGAGAAAGAGTTGCACGAAAACACCACGTTGTCCACACCAAGCCCAAAAACCCTGCAAAGGACACCACACATTCAAATAGTTTCTAATTTGGAGAATAGCTGACTAAATTGCAGGGTAGCTTGGACAACACCCCTCCAACCAGCTAAACCCCACTCATCCCATTGTTGTAGACACTTTCAAGGAAAAATCTAGAATAATGTTAAGGAATGAGCCATTAAATGGTGTTTATGCTACATGTATTGTGTTTGGGGAGTATACTATGCCACCCCTTCCTTATTCATCAAGAGAGTACGTGGGGGTGACAAGTGCCCTGAGATCCCTTTCGCTGTGTTCATCCACCCCATCAAGGTAATTTTCAAAACCATATTAAATAAATAAAATAATAATAAAAAATTAAAATAAAATTATATTTTAGTGTTAATTTATAAATTATATTTTAATAGTTTTCTCGAGAGTGCTTACATTAGATCAATGAAGTTTTAAATTTAAAATTAAATTAGAAAAAAATAAAGTCCTTTTACATATGAAAAAATATTGCAATATTTACCATATTGTAATATCTTGGTGGTTACCTTCTTTCCTCCCTCACTTAATTCAATAATATTTAGTAATTACCTTCCACTTCATAGTTTCCTTGTTACTTCCAATGTTGTTTTACGTTTGAATTATTTTTTTATTTTAATTATTTTATTTTTATCATTTATGAAACATGGTAAAGATAAAACCTAATTCTTGTTTTATGATTTATGAAATATTATAAATATTAGATATAATTCATATGAGTTTGGAAGTAAAATTGAGTTAGTTTACTTTTATAACATCTTGGGATGAAAGAGTATGTCATTTTTGCAATACCAAGAGGGTGGAATATGAAAACTACTTTCTCATGAATTTTCAGGCTCTTACTCATATCCGTTCTCGTTTTCAAAACATTTTCCACACTACCAACTTTCTTGCCTTTCCAAGTAAGCAAAAAAATAGTGATCTTGGAATGCTTCTCTTCTTTTTTTTAATCATAGTTCAACAAAAATTTTCAAAATGTCAATTAATCTCTAACTATCTTAAGGTTCCATAAACAATATTAGTTTTAGTAGACATTAATCATCATCATCATCTTCATTAATTTTTTTAATTTAATTTATATAATAAAAATGTTTAACATTGTATTTAATTATTATTCTCTTCAATTAATTTAATGTATATGTAAAAGTTAAATTAAATTAACATTTTTTTTAAATTTTAAATTAACATATTATATATGTGAATAATATTATTTTGTAATTTAATTTTAAATCTAATGACTCATTACTTTAATTTTCCAAAAACAAACATTTCACGTCATTGTAACACCTTATATTTTTTAATACTATTATGTTAAATGATATTAAACATAATATTATAACATTTAATATTATGATAAGCTTTTGCAATTATAAAACATTAAAATGGAAAATTATAAATAATTCAATTACCAACTAAAGAGGTCATATATTAATAAGGGACAAGAGTATCTTCTTCACCTTTCTAAAGTCGTACCCAGAAAGTTTTGGTGGAATGCGCTTGTTCGTAAAAAAATAAAAAATCATTCGAACCCCTTAGAGAAGTGGGGCATTGATCTTAAGAATTTATATGACTCTTTGGACACCATGGGCACGATCTTAAATAATCCTATTAAAACAGATATATTTTCTCTAAAAGACATTGAATCTAGGATTCATAAGCTCGCTAATCGGAAAGCTAAAGATATTGAATGATACCAAGCTGAAATATTTAAAATGGGAAGGTCTATCCTCATTCCTCATCTCCACAATCTTATCAATTTGGCAGTAAAGCCTGGCTTCCCTAAGCCTTGGACGCAAAGCCATATTGTGCTTATCTTTGAAAGTGGGGACAAAAATGTTCCTTCTAATTACAGGACTATTATGACTAGCCACATATTAGCCAAACTATATGGGCTAATTTTGGAAAAGAAGATTAGCCTTTGGCTTGAAAGCCATGGTAAAAGAGATAAAGAGAAATTTGGTTTTAGGAGACCTCACTCCACTATTGCCCACCTTGTCACTCTCAAGATCATTGCTGAGGAATTTCAAAATAGTAAAATCAATCTCTTCTATTTTTTTCTAGACTTTAGAAAAAATCTTGACATTGTTCTTTGGGATAAGCTTTGGGAAATACTTGAAGAGATAATGGTTCTGCCTGAGTTGAGGATTTTTGTGGTTCACCTTTACGAGACTGTTGTTTCCAAGCTTAATACCAACAAAGGGTGGTACAAATATATTAAATGCAATATCTGGGTTAAGCAAGGGTGTCCCCTATTCCCTACCCTTTTTGGAATTTACATCGATAAGCTAGAGAAGTGTTTGGAAAATGCAAGTTATAAGGAAACCAAGCTTGTTGGTATAATCATTACTCTTCTCCTTTATGACAATTATATCGTTCTTCTTTCTGAAGCCATGATGACCTAGACAAGTAGCTTAAGACTCTTCATGATTACTGCTCCAAGATGGGTATGACAGTTAATACCGATAAGATTAAAGTCATGATAATTAAATCCAAAAATATCAACCATTGTAATTTATTATATGATAAAAATTACTTATAACAGGTTTATGGTTATAAATATTTAGGTATTAACATTACTCGTCATCTCAACTGGAATGATAGCATTGAGAAAATGATTATTGGAGGCTAGAAAGCTTATTATGAGCTTGAAAACAATGATAAGTTGCTCGCTCTTTATATTTGGAGTTAAAAAATGTTCCTTTTATAGAATCTCGTCACCGTTGTTGTCTTATATGGATGTGAAGTTTGGGGTTGTAGTATATGCAAATAGTTGTGGAGAAATATTGAGATGACTCAAAAGCAATTCATAACCTACAACCTCAAGATAAAGGTAAATATTCCCTATCCTATCCTCGTGATCGAAGCTAGCATTTCCCCCATTAAAATCATGGCTATGTTTAGGTATCTGATGTATAAGAAGAATCTTTACAACATGGAATTGAAGAGGCTTCCCAAAATTGCTTCTAACTTTAGTCAAAATCCCCACTTGCACCTCAAGCGTGGGTGGTACAAGGCTACCTAGTCTTGGCTCAACCACTGGGGAATAAAGGAGGAGATCATCTTGCAAAGAAAGGATAGTATCAAAGATATTATTACCTCCAAATTTAAATATAACCTATGGGATAATAAGGAGTTGAAGGAAAAAAGGAAGCTAAAATATTATAAGGAGGTGATCAACCCCACCCTTGATAACCTGAATTATCTTTCTATTTTGACCAACACTAAGAAAAAAGTGAACATCGCTAGGATAAGAACTAATTCTCATGAGCTTCGAAGTGAAATCGGGCAGTGTTCTACTCCCAAAAATCCCTAGGACAATAGAATCTAACAACTTTGTCTTTGCAATACTAAGAGGGTGGAAGATGAAAAAACTTACTCTTAAATTTCTTGGCTCTTACTCACATCGCTCTTATTTCCCCAACATTTGTCATACTTACAATCTTCTTGATGTGTTAAGTCAGCCCAACTATAGTGATCTTGGAGCGCTTCTTTCCCTTATTTTTTTTTATCATAGAAATAGATTTTGAAGAATCACAGTTAGATTCTTATTTTCTTAAGGTCCGATAGACCACATTGGACTTAGTGGAAAACATAAAATTTGTTTCGGAAAACCCTATGAATGAGAAGCTTGGACCTCTTGAATTACACAAAATATTAACTTTTTGGCAATGTGTAATATAAATAAATATTTTTTAAACCATTGGTGATGATTCATTAGAGTTTAAGTCATACAGTTTCATAATGTAAAGTCTGTCATGATACTCTCATCATTGGTGCATACCCCTTCATTTACATGGCTTCAACGGTTTGCATACAATTGTAATGCCTCCTCAATAAGTTTATCTGTGTATATAATATATGCACATACCGTAGACCCTATTCAACCTTTACCTTCCTGTCAGAATATCATAAAATAGGATCACACTTCACAAATCAAATTTTAATTCAAAATGGTGGACATAACTTACCAAACACACAACTCAATGACCCATAATAAATGAAATGCAATATAAGCATTAGTTACGGTTCATAAATTGAGATTTGGTAAATTTCATCACATTTTTAAATAATATTTCATATATGTATTATATAGTAGACTCAAGTAATATAACCACCAGTTTACCAAGCATACATCATGAAAGACTAAAAAAAATCCTCCTTAACATGCAAATATCATGTCAATGTGCTTATCACAAAATGTAAAAATTATTAATTTGTACAATAATGAAGTCTTACACAGTGGCCACTTCGTGTGAGAAAACCCCACATATTGAGACCCACAGAGGATTTGCACAAATATCATCACATGAACTGAAGATAATATGTCATCCATTTTAAAACATTGTAATTAACAAGTTAGAGAGTGAAAAATCAGAAGAATTTGGTATGATTCCATTACATTATTGACTTATATGTCCCACTTGTAAATAAAACAAATAATTGATCAATCTAAGTAATTTTTCCACTGTCAAAGATATCCTTCCCACATTTCTAAGTTCCACCACTTCCTCACATTCATCTACATCTAAATTCAACCCAATAAAAGACTTAAGACATTTTCTCCAACCATCCTTGACCTCTAAATTCAAATGTCCAAAATGTTGCATATGGGATAGATGTGCCTAGTCTCAAATTTGTCCAAATCTTTTTTAGATATGTCTGTTACTTATAAAGATCCATTGAAGTCATCATAAAATAAATTTGCAAGATGAAAATATACTCTGCTACCACAATTATTTTCCTTCTCTAATAATAATAATAGGTAGTATGTACTGTGCTTTTAACTTTTCTAGTTGGAAATATTTATAATTTGCAGTTGTCATCATTACCCTACTCCATTGAAGTTTAATGGAATATGCACATTTCTAAGTGTTGCATTAACATTTAAACTCTAGCTTTCAATCTCCCAACCTCCTTCTTCTTCCACTTGACATAAAGGAGATTTTTCATGCTTGACCTCTATTTTTTCATGACTGACCTCTAACCGATGTTGGAATTCAGAGTTATTGCCACAACTGATTCATGATTTTCCGCTTACCCTAATATTCCAAAACCTTTCTACCTCTCTACTTATGTTCACAATAAGTTTTAAAATCACAAAGAATAATGAAAAAAGATAGATAAAAAATTGAAACCTCTCAACGAGAGAATATAACATTTGTAAATTCCTTTTGTCATCCAATTCTAGAAAAGGTGCACTTTCTTGCCTCTCTTTTATGAAGCTTGATATGTAGTTTCCAAATTAAATTGTAAGTTTCATTCATGCATCTTAGAAAATCCTACCTATAACAATTAGAAAACAGTTTGTTAAGATAGTTCATTATAAAACTCTCTCAGAACATAATCAAATTGAAGGTTTCTTCCATTTAAGCGTAAGGTCCTCCAACAATTTCTAGGACAAATATTGTTGGCAACATCTACTTCCATGTCTATTAAATATCAATAATATTGTTGAAATTATGTCTTCCAAACCTCAAACTTGATAATTTGTTACTCTTGGGATTGTCTCGTGGAAAGTTATGGTGAAAAGTATTTGTTCATGGTGCAAATAGTAATCAATGTTCAACCATAAGTAAAAAACAATTCGGTTTTGCTTATATACATTGAATTAAACTTGGACAACATCGATGGTAAACAAGACCTTAGGAAAAAAATTTAGTGTGTATGACGGGACTTCGAATAAAAAATATGTCCAACAGAAAAGGAAAAAAAACCACAAAAAGTTGTGTGAGGGTAAAATAACATTCTCCTTACTATAAAATAGATGTAGAACTTCAGACATTGAGATCTCACAAAAGTTGTTCTCCCTCTTTCAAATGCTCATAACTCTAATACTTACAATGTTATGGATGAAGTATAAAGACTCTGTATTTTAAAAAACTTATGGAAATAATACCCAATAGAAAGTTATCTAAGATAAGAATACAACATTCCTTTTGAGATAATCTTCATATGAAGCATAGCTATCACCAATATGTGCATATACAGAAGAGATGCACCTATACAAAATATGTGCATATATGGAAGTCACACAACTTCTATATATGCACATATTCTATATCGCATATATTCCATATATGCGCAACTTCTATATGTATATATATCTTTTGTATATGAAAAAATTTCATATAGGTGCATATACGAAAGTTGCGCATATACAAAGGCTATGTATCTATGTAGGTTGAAGTTGTGCATAACCTCTGTATATGCACATATATGTCCTAGCCATTCATTTATCCTCTTCAAATATTTTTAATGGCCACCTCCTAGCCATTCTAGAGAGTGGCCTTATATACTTTTCTAGCACCTCATTGAATGTTGAAGTTGTGCACAACCTCTGTACAAGCGCAAATTTTGTATATGTGTAACTTCTGTATATGCACATATACGAAATTTTTGCATATATGAAAGATATGTGCGTATACAAAAGACGTGTTATACAGAATATGTGCATATATAGATGTTGTGCGACTTTTGTATATGCACATCTTTCATATATGTGCATATCTTCTGTATATGCACATATCTTCCATATATGAGCTTCTTCCATATATGTGCCTATCTTTCGTATATGTGCATATCTGGAAGTTTCACATATATAGTAGATGCATATATACAGAGGATATGTACATGTACAAAAATTAAGCATATAAGGAAGTTGTGCATATATGGAAGGTATGGACATATACATGATATATGTGCATATATAGAAGTTGTGCATATACAAAATACATGTGTATCTTCCGTATATGTGCAACTTCCATATATGCATAGCTTCCATATATGTGCATATACCATATATACACAACTTCCATATATGCGCATATACAAAAGTTGTGCACAAATTCAACCTCCATATATATGTAGCCTCCATATATGCACAACTTCTATATATGCGCATATCTTTCATATATGTGCAACTTTTGCATATGCAAATATCTCCCCTTTTGCCACTCTAGAGAACGTCACCAATTTCCCCCAAAAAAAAACTATGGTTATTTCTTCCTAAACTCACTACCATAAATACTATGTCAATACAACAAGTTCTTGCTCTAAGCCACCCCATACCAGACTAAAGAACCTTCCACTAGTTAACAGAATCACCACAACACAAGGACACTAGGCTCTTCATCAAAACTAAAGCCACCATTAAATAGAACAATGTGTTCACACACCATGCATATGCCTTCATACACTTTTACATGTGAGGCAAACGCCATGACACCAACTCGTTAAATGTCATCAGGCCCATATGGGTGGTTGGCATCCACCGCCACCACAGTACTTCTTGGTTCGCTCAACCCCATCGAGCTTACATAAAAATAAAATAAATTAAAAAATAAAAGTGTTAATATAATTATAATTAATAATTAAACTATCATCGATCCATGTTAACTCTGGATTTACCAAGCGCTAAGAGGGATCAAGTATCTTGATGTGAAAACTTCTTTTAAAGTGAAAAGAGATTTGATCCCTCTCGGCGCTTGGAATATATAGAGATAAGATGGATCTAGGTTAGTTTAATAAGCTTATTATTGCTTTCTCTTAACGCCTGTTGCACCAAGAGAGGCTCTCTAGCCCAATATGGAAGAGATGTTGTAATTTAAGCCATTTTGAAGGTTATTTATACACTATAATTGTTAAAATTGAACTAACTAAATAAAGTGGATTTAGTTTTTGGAAACATTGAAGATAATACTAATATTAGTAAAATGATATTCAATTTATATATGAAAAAATAAATAATATAAACATAAAAATAAATATTTTTCACAAATATTACTTCCACAAAATATCAGCCTACATCCATCTTAACGCCGAATCTATCAAGCACATAAAGGGATCAAATCTCTTGAGATACAAACCTCTTTTAAAGTGAAAAGATATTTAATCCCTTTTGGCACTTGATAGATTCGGGATTAAGATGGATATAGGTTGGTTTTTATATACACATATACCATATCTATGTTGAATCCGTCTTTCCCTCTCTCTCTCCTCTATCTCCCTCTTCTCACCTTCTCTACTATCTCCCTCCCTCTCTCCTCCTCTCTCTCAAGTCATCTCTCTTTCCAGTATTTTCACACATTTGAATTGGAATTTGCAATGTATTAGTAAGGGTTTGGTAGCATAACTTTTGTCAACAATGGGTGAAAGAGGAAAGCTGCCAGATTTTTTTGGTGCATGAGAGATGATAGATTTGATGACTATATGTTTGTGATTATTACAAGTGAAATGAGACAACCATCTATGGCCTCTATAGTCGAAGTCATTTCTTGTATTGTTTACTAGAAACCAATTAAAGAAAAGTTTTTTTAGATGATACTGTGGAGGTCATGCAAATGCTCCAGGGTATGGTTGTAGCTTTTGATTTAGCAACCAAAATTCTATATACTCAAGATGATTTCGAGAGCCTTCTTTGAATGGGTAGTCAAATGATATATTTTTTGTCAAGTCTTTCAGTTCCAATTGCTGATATCCAAGGAGAATGAAAAAAATTCAATATTGTCAAACATTTTTATGGGGAGATTGATGAATTCATTTTCCTCATTGGAAGGACTAGAATTTCGTGTATGGTTGATGAAAAAATATAGGACTATGAACAATCCTTGTACTAGGTTGATTTGAGAGTGTTGGAAGCATTAGTGGTGGGGGGTGGGGTTCTCTTTTTCAAAGGGATCACTTACATTTTCATGTAAGGAACAAGGCATCATTTATTTTCTTGAACTACATGACGGGTAAATCAGATATTTTAGCACAAACATGCATGCAAATTTTCCCTCCAGAAGTAAATATGTGTTAAATTATGAACTTATTACTATTGATTTTGTCAAAGATTAGCTCTATTTAGTAAGGAGAAAGCAATCGTAGGAGATTGGTAGAGGAAGAAATCTATGGGGGATGATGTGTAGGGTATAACAAATATAGTATTAGGCAAAGGAAAGAACATTGATTGGTTGTAAGAACAATACTGAAATGGGTAAGTATTCCCTTAACACATCACAATCAAAATCAATATGATGGAGAAAGAGGAGTTCACTTTAATTTTAACCATTTGTATTACACTTATGCCTTTTGTTGCATTTATATTTTTATGAAATGTTAGTTTGCAGCTTTTAATATTGATATGCAAAATTTTCATGATGTGAGTATGTTGCATGATATAGGACAACGTTGTTTAATTTTTTCCGTTCTACTTTCACTGATTTCACACTTTTTTTTTGCTATTTGTTTTCACATGTTTTTAGCTTTACTATTCCTACATTTCACCCTACTAGATGTTAAGGTTCAAGTGGTTGTGGTTATGTACTTTGAACCCCTTGGTGTGTTTTTGTCTTTATCTTCTTCTTGTGTATATTGTTTTGGAATTTTTAATTCATCTGATGTCTTTCTTTGGGTTGCAATCTTTCGTTTGTACAGAATTAGGTTTTTCAGTGCCTCCAAATCTATTATTCAATATAGCTATTCTTCATAAGAAGAATATCTCAAAAGGAATGTTGTATTATTCTCTTAGATATCTTTCTATTGGGTATTATTTCCATCATTTTTTTTAAATAATGAGTCTTTATACTTCACCCATAAAGTAGTAGGTATTAGAGTTATGCACATTTGAAAGAGGGATCACAATATTTGTGAGATCCCAATGTCCGAAGTTCTACATCTATTTCATAGCAAGGAGAATGATATTTTAACCTCACATCATTTTTTGTGGATTTTTTTCCTTTTTCTGTTGGACATATTCTTATTCTATGTCCTATGATACACACTAGAAATACTTCCTAATGTCTTCTTTACCACCGATGGAGTCCAAGTTTAATTCAAATTTCATAACCACAACTGCATTGTTGTTGAATTATGGCTGAACATTAATATATATTTGCACCATGAACAGATACTTTTCACCATAACTCACACTAGACAAGCCCGAGAGCAACCAATTATCAAGTTTGAGGTTTGGAAGACATAATTTCAATAGTCTTCTTGATATTTGTGGTATCAAAGCAGATGTTTCCAACAATATTTGTCCTAGAATTTGTAGGAGGACCTTAAGCTTAAATGGAAGAAACCTTTAGTTTGTTTATGTTTTGAGAAAATTTTATAATGAACTGTTTTAACAAACTGTTCTCTAATTGTTATAGCTAGATTCCTCTAAGATTCATGAATGAAACTTACAATTTCATCATTACCCTACTCCATTCAACTTCAATGGAGTAGGGTAATGATGAAAACTACAAATTGTACATATTTCCAACTCCATAAAAATTAAAAGCACAATACATACTACCCATTATTATTATTAGAGAAGGAAAAGAGTTGTGGTAAAAGTGTGGATTTTCATCTTGCAAATTTCTTTTATGATGACTTCAATGGATTGTTATATGTGGCAGGCATATTTGAAAAATATTTAGACAAATTTGAGACTAGCCACATCTATCCCATATGCAACATTTTGGGCATTTGAATTTAGAGGTTATGGATGGTTGGAGAAAATGCCTTCAATCTTGTCTTGGATTGAATTCATATGTAAATGAATGTGATGTAGTGGTGGAACTTAGAAAAGTGAGAAGGATTTGTTGATAGTGGAAAAATTACTTAGATTGGTCAATTCTATATTTTCTTTACAGGTGGGATAGATAAGTCAATAATGCAATGAAATCATACCAAATTCTTCTCATTTTTCAATCTGTAACTTGTTAAGTACGATGTTTTAAAATGGATGACATATTATCTGCAGTTCATGTGATGATATTTGTAAAGATCCTATGTGGATCTTAATATGTGGGGCTTCCTCACACGAAGTGGCCACTATGTAAGAATTCATTGTTGTACCAAGTAATCATTTTTACATTTTGTGGCATGGACATTGAAATGATATTTTCATGTTAAGAAGGATTCTTTTGAGTCTTTCATGATGTATGCTTGGTCTTGGCCATATGTAATTTTGTGGTATATATTAATTGAGTCTACTATATATATATATATATGTGAAATATGCTTTAAAAATGTGATGAAATTTACCAAATATCATTTTATGAACCATAACTAATGCTTATATTGCTCATCATGTTGGGTCAGTGCAGTTTGGTTTCTTTCATATGCCCATATTAGTGTTGAAACCTAAGGATTCCAGTGGTGAATAATGTTTGTTGGTACTACATTTCATTTATTATGGGTCATTGAGTTGTGTGTTTGGTAAGTTATGTCCACCATTTTGTATTAAAATTTTGAGATCCCATTTTATTATATTTTGACACGCATGTAAAGGCCGAACATGGTTGATGGTATGCGCATATCTTGTATACATTAATACCCTTGTTGAGGAGGAATTGTAGCTGTATGCAAACTGATGAAGCCATGTAAATGAATAGGTATGCATTAAAGCTGAGAGTATGATGACAAACTTTACATTATGAATTTTTATGACTTAAAATTTAATAAATCATCATGATTGGTTTAAAAAATATTTGTTTCTATTATACATTGCCAAAAGGTTAATATTCAAGAATCCATTCAGTATTTATATTGTGTGTTATAGAGGATTGTTTAATAATGATAAGGATGCATATGCTAAATTAACAAATTGTACTCTCTATTTGACAAGAAATTGTTTCATAGCGTGTAATTCAAGAGGTTAAATCTTCTCATTCATGGGGTTGTTCGACACAACTTCTATGTCATCTACCTTATTTCATTTTGTGATAGTATTTCCTCGCATCTGGGAAATGCTTCCAAACAATTTTCATCCATTGAGGCCTTGATATCCTTCAATTTTCCCCACAGAAGAGCATAGAGCCCTATCATGATCATAAATATGCCCAACACGTTGTATTCAGTGGATCAATGTTATTTGTGCAACTATTAATCTCCATATCCATTTACATTTTAGGAATGGTGCAACTATTAATCTCCATCTCCATTTCAATTTTAGAAATGATTGAAAAAAGATTAAAAAATATCCTTTATATTCTATAAATTCAACATATTAATATAAATTCAATAATATATAATTTCAACATAGTGAGTAGGCAGTTAAAAATGTTAATATTTTTTTTTATGTTACGCCTAACACCTACATATCTCCTCATCTACATATCTCCTCATAATGAGATGAAGAGAGTTTCTCCACACAACGATTTATATTTTCAAATCATAATGTAGATAGTGAATAAAATTATTCATTTATAAATTACATTTTTTTAGTTACAATTTATAATTATTTTTAAAATTATTTATTTTTCATAATAAATTTAAGGTTTTTGGTTAACGTCATTTGATGCCTCAAAATTCTCTCGAAACTTTTCAAACGTTGATTTGCCAAACTATGTCCTACTGGTAGAAATGGTCTTGTGAGCTGATTTCTCCACTTTTTCCACTCTAAAAGCATCGACATGAATGAAAAACAATATAATGATCCAATCTAGGTCAACGATGTGGATGTTGAGGACTGAGTTACAATTTCCATGGTAGATGACATGGAAGTACATATTTTTAACATACTAATAAGAAATCATTAACATCTGAAGACCTAAAAATATAGAAGAATTGGATATGACTGCAGGAAGGATAAAATATAAACCAAGATTTGGATATGACCTAGAAAACCAAGGTGTTTGGCTTGCGAATGTGGTGCAATATCATGATGAGACATGGGTGTGAGACTACTATTTGTCAATTGTATGAATGTTGATGTGGCATAAAATGGTACATCTTATGAGTTCCATAACATTGTTCCTAGAGCTTATAATGAGATGCGAAAGCTCTCGATGAGTAGAAGATGATAATGACCTCCAATTGGGTGTGTTACATTGTGTATGCTTTGAAACTTTGAAATCTTTGGCATTATGAGATAACAACCCATATTTGTTGGGATTCGACCATGAACCACTTGGTGAAGATATATTATATTGTTGAAATATTAATAGACAATATGTGACTCGTATTGAATTAAGGTCATCACAAATCAACGAGGTTACCCTCTACAATGATTGTCCTACCCATGGGAGTTATCTTCCTTCTCTTCTTTTATCATAGGTTCAATCATTCCATAATGTATGTAGAACAATCTATTTGTGCACACAATAATAACTATATATGAATGATTTGTTTCAACTAAATAATTCATAATATAATTTGAGTTTGTGATTCTGAGCACAAACACAAATTGTCCACTCACGATAATGCTTCTTAAAGTCTAGGCTTCCTTTCAACTATATTACGTTACCAAATAACATTTTTTCTATGAAACCATAGACTCATTCTTATAATAACCAAATTAGCTTGTTACAACTGGACACATTAATTTGTATTGTAATTAATTCATTTGAGTAAATTTACGTCTTCTCAATTCATTAAAAACCAAACTTGTAATCTTAGTTTTGAATTTCCTTTATAACTAAAACTCAAGCCATGAAAGTTAATATAAGTTGATGTTTGTGAGACCTTTGTAATGTAAGTTGTATTGTAATTTAATTCATTTGAGTAAATTAAAAAACTTTCTTCTCCCCCTGATCAGGGTGTGAGCTGGCGGACAGAGCTATCAAGGCTATCATAATGAAAAGCACAAGAAGGGATGGTTCCACTGCCTCCCACACATTTGAGATGTATGGTGTGGTGGTCGTCGGCATGCTTAAGGCAAGAAAGAGGAGGGAAGGTGGCATTTGCATGAAATTGAGTTTACTGACTGCAAAGGGAGAGAATAATTTGGAGGGTGTAAGCACGGAGGTGACGACGATGAAAAAGGAGCGACGACTTCGGGAAAGAGATGAGATACGATGTCTTCAAACATAGATAATCGGGTATGTTAACTGGCTCAGCCTACATTCTGTTATGCTTCCCTACATTTGGTCTAGTAATTGGGGCTTTCATGGGGGCACGGGGTTTGTGTGGGCAAGTAACTGGGGCGGGGGAATTAGCCTAGAGGAGGTGGTCTGCGGGAACAATCCCAATTCCAAGGGGTCTACTTGGTTGTCTCTTAAGTTTGGCATTCTGCTATTTCACATGGGGATTATAGGGATGGGATGGGAGGGAGTCTGCCTGAGTGATTTGTTGTTTATTGTATGCCTGGAAAACCCGGGAGTTGAAGGTAAGGAAGTGGCAATTATTGTTGTGGTCGGACCACTTCAATTCCTAAAATGCTCTAACGCCAAGCCCCTAAGGAGCGTTAGGCGAGGGAAGATTTTCGAGAGTCAGGGTCTTCTTTAATGGGGGGAATTGGCATGCAAAGAATGTTGGTCGAGCTAGCTTAAGCTAGTCACTGGGAAGTCGGGTGGTGAGTAAGCTAGGGGCATAATGCCTTGTGGGTGTTGGGGTTCATATGTCAGGTCGCAGGAAGGATCTGAGTCATGCTAAGCAGAGGCTAAGTCAAGGGGAATGTGGGCAGAGGTAGTCAACGAGGGGCAATGGAGATGAGGGGCGTGATTCCTTCAAGCTTGACCTCTGGGTTACAAGTTTGGTGGTTGGCCATGAACCTCGCCTCCAGGACCACGGTCACAGCATGAGCAAGGCAGGGGTCATGCAGGGGCATCTCGGGAGTCTCGGGTGGAGGTCCCTTACGCTCGAGCGTTATGCGCATAAATTGTGGGTGACAGATTTTTTGCATTGTCAGAACCGTGGGATGAAGGCAATTCAGAAATTAACATTTTAGAATATGGTTTCTTGCTCCCACAACAGGTCAATCAGGAGGTAACTTTCCTTATCCAAGAAAAGCACAAAGATTTGTTTTAGACCAATGTTTGAAGGTGCTCGGAAGGTACATGGGTATTGTGGCTATGGTTTGAGCAACGATTACCAAGGGCCGTAAGAAGAGACTGCGAGGGAGCGAGGCTAAGGTTGAGTCGAGCACTGCAGGCAAACGTTGGGGCAAGAAGCTCATGGCCAACTTGATCCAGGAAGTGGCGTTTGCGTATGCAGGGAGCACCATAGGGGAAATCAAATAGCTCATAGCCAAATGGGGGGAAAATATAAATCGTCAAGCGAGTGTGGAGCCAACAGGCATAAAGGATTGGAAGATCGTGATTTCGGACTCGAGACACACCAAAGGTCAAGAGGCACAATACAAATAGTCCATTTATCTGTATTAGCTCATGAAATGCCTTCTCGGCAAGGCCATGGAGAAAATATGGATGAATGTTGTCTAGGACTTTCCAAATTATAAATAGGACTTTCAAAAACTGTAATTTTAATTATAGAAGTAGGATGGCCACCTAGATCATATAGAGAAACATTTCCCATGCTTGTTCGTGCCGACTGAGATTCCGGGCTCCAGAGTGAAAGATCCAACCCCGATGGCTTCGGCTTCCGCCGAACATGAGGAATAAAACGTTGCCTCTGAGTTCTTTTTTTTTATTTGTTTTCATGCAGATAGATTTTAATTTACAGTTTACAGTCATATATATGTATAGACAACTAGAATATGGTTGTGGACATGACTATCAAGTTTATATAGCTTGGATAGAAAGAATAAGTATTTTTTGCTACTAGACAACTTAAACTGCGGTTAGGTGTTCAACAGGCGTGGTTTCCCGTTAGGCAAGTTGAGACCACCTAACCAGGATATATGTTTGTAACTTGCTTACTTATTTTATAATGAACAAGAAGGATCTACCAAGCTTAACAAAAAAAAAATACTATCTTCTCAATTTATTAAACACCAAATTTCTAAGCTTAGTTTTGAATTTCCTTTATAGCCAAAACTCAAGCCATGAAAATTAATATAAGTTGATGTTTGTGAGACCTTTGCAATGTAACTAGAGTACTTGTATTTCAACAAGGTTCCAATAACTCCACTAGGTGTTTCTATGGTCTTCTTACCTATTTTATATTTGATTTGTACTTGATTTTTGAAGTGAAATAAATATCTATATGCCTTCCTCTTAACCTTTGTATGGTTGCAATAAAAACCTAATGCTATAAGGAAATAAATTCCAAGCATTTGAACTTCCACTTCAAGTTTAAATGAATGTCTAATAACTCATACACTCTTCAATGCAATTTAAATGCTAGTCTTTATTGCACCTAGAAAAATATTTGAGATGTTGGCCTTGATATTTGGATTTATATTCTTAAAAGCTTATCTTTACGGTATGTTAATATTGTATCTAAAATAACAAGGATTGGGAAAGTAAGGTGCAGATGCTACCATCTATTTGTTTCCTACATAAGAGTTGTAGACTCTCTTATAGTTTTGCAATTTGTAAGATTTTAAGATCATGGTGATCGTTTTACAATGATAAATTAAAAGTTATAATTGATAAATAATAATTTAAATTAAAATAAATTAGGAGAGTTTACACAATTTTATATATAATATTGATGAATATAATTAATAAATAAATATTTACATAAATAATTTTTCAATAATGTTTAATGAAAATACTCATATCTATTAAGTAGCCCACTTATTAGTATAAATAAGAAGAATCAATTATTAATATATTATTAATAAGAGTATCTACTTCTTTATAACTTATCTATTTAACTAAATCAATTTAAGAATTGTCATGGTTCGGTAGTGGAGTATATATAGTATAAGTACCTCTCAAATCTATATAAAATATATTCATGAAAATCAAGTATTAATATATATTGATAATAAAATATTTACTTCTTTATAACTAATTTATTAATAAAAAACATTTATAAGTTTTTATGGTTTATTGAAAGTGTATATATAAAGATTTTCTTTCGATTTATATGAAATATTAATATAACCATATAAATATTTTATTGTAGATAAAATGCTTGTTAAGATAAAGAAATTATTATTATAACTATTCATTAAAATTGTTATATAATGATAGAAAATATTTTATGTACCAATTTAATTAATTAATTTTATTCTTTTTTAGAAAAAATAAATTAAACATAAATTTGATATAATTAAAAAAACATTTCATGCATTAAAAACTAATTGTTCATATTTGATGTGAACGCCAAGCCAGCTAGTTCCCTAAACGTACCTCTATGATAAAATAGTAATAATAGTAACCACCACATAGATACTAATAGTAACCTCGACATCGTTATATTTGGCTTGTAGCGCCTTCTAACATAATCTTGTGGGATATAAACATCCATAGCCAGATCCACTGAAAACTTGCAAGACGCAGCCGGAGGTTATCACAAAAAAATGAAAAGGGCCAACCTACAATAAAAGCTTAATTAAGTAAAAGCACCAGACATTGGAATAAATAAAATAGCACCCCTCAAAATTCAAATTTGAATTCACTTCAAATGGATTTTCAACATTAATTTCGCCAAACTAAATTAGGTACTATATGACTGCAAACACTATTTATTGGCCATCATACCCATGAGATCATCTAGCATCCGCATAAGCCATGGATGATGCATCAACCCATTTCCGCAAACCATTAACCGGAAAGTGTGTTTGCCGGAGAAATTATGACATAGGTTTACTGTGAAAGCAAATGTCAGAATCCTCCACTCTCACTGCCACTGCCACTGTCAAAGCATTCAATACCCTATAGCAGGGGAAATATGGCTCGCCTCCTGAGTTTAGCCGACATAGAGCAGCTGCGCAGACTTTCTTTTGAGTGTCGTACGCCGTCAAACGCATTTTTAATCTCACGCGCTTCAGATCCCATTGATCCTTAATTTCGTTATTGCATTTTTTTGGATTCTCTATTTCACATGCACGATCCAACATCAAAATCCTAGCATATCCACAACCAGATTAAAACTTCAAATTCATGAATATGACAATGATATCCACGGTGACCCGTGCACCGGTTACCGAGGAATCTATCGCTGATCTCCTGTACACTGCTTTTTTGGTAATGCTTTCACTGCGTTCATTTGTTGCAAGCTTTGCATTCTTTGAGACCGGGCTTTTGGTTTATTCGTTGTTAATTCTTCTTTTAGATTTAAAATTTTTGGAAACGAGCTGATGGAGTAGCAAAATTAAAAGATAACCTAAGCTGGTAGGAGAAAATTCCAAAAGAGAAACAATTATTTCTGTATCGAATACTTCTCAGCAAACCAACCAGACAGTGTAAGCAGGACAACACATAAAATGGTGAAAAAGAAGTTACTAGAAATGGAAAATCCCACCGATTGCCATAACAGAAACGGCAAATTCTAGGTTTCACCAAAGTAAATTGGAGAAGAATTTGGAGAAGAATTTTAACGTCCAAGATGCTAAAAATCAATAGCTTCTACGACAAACAGCGTTGCCATTTGCATTCAGGCGTTTTATGTACAACCAAGATCACAGATTCTTTTATTTTTTTACTGAGAAAAGTAGATTTCAACACAATAATAATCTTCTTTATTGAAAAATCTGAATTTCAATTAATAAAAGTTAAGGGCCACCTATCAGCCTAAGTAGAGCCTATAAGCTTTCCATCCTGTAAAGGGAAGCACCCTGGTGTGATGATATGCCCATGTCAGTGGTTGGTTGTATGATGCAAGGGTTACAATTTTCAGTTTATATATGTATATATTTATTTCATTTAAATATAAAATCTTCAAAAATAAATTATTTTTACCAAAATTTTACTAATTGGCCATTAGGATGTGGGTTATAGCATAGTTATCACATTAATGCATAAGGTAAGAAGTATTTTCGACGGGGACACAATTTTTCATTGAATGGTGTTTCAAGGTTTGTTTTTCTTGGTTTTTAAATTAGAAATTTGTAAAAAAAATTTTTTTCAAAATTTTATTTAATTTTTAATAACATTTTTTAATATAAAATTATTTTAAAATTTAAAAAAGTATAAAATTTTTGATAAAAATATGCATCAAATGTTTAGTTAACATTTTATAAAAATTAATTTCTTATTTTTTAGTAGATATAATCTTATTTTCTTAAAAAACAATTGCAAAAGTGTTACATCTACAT
This sequence comes from Pinus taeda, assembly GCA_000404065.3. NCBI lineage: Eukaryota > Viridiplantae > Streptophyta > Pinopsida > Pinales > Pinaceae > Pinus > Pinus taeda. The sequence continues at coordinate 159,179 of APFE031464966.1, read as the reverse complement.
GGCTTTTAGCAAAATATATTGTATTAAGTTTGAAACATTATTGGTAGTTATTTCTTTATTATGTTCTATTCTATAATTTAATTTGTATGGTTTCAAAAGAAAGATGATTGATTTATTATGTTTATTTTATAGTCTAACTTTATAGTTTCGAAAAAAAAATTTTCAATATTATGGTTTTAAACATGAATTATTATATAGTTGTATTTGTTTTTAATATTTTATATTAAATTTTTAAAATTAATAAGAATAGAAATAGTAGACAATATATTCAAAAATAAAATGGATGGGAATATTGATGTTTTTTAAATTATTATTAGTTAAGTGAGAAACTTCATTGCTCGTGGATCACATAGCTAGTTGACAATCTCGGGCCTTGATAGGAAAATGGCACTTCCTTGATATGGAAGACGACCAGATGAGAAAATGGCTTGCAGCTAGATGGCGTCCCTTAATTGGATACATCCCGACTATTGTCTGCTTGATGAAAGACTGGTACAGTTTCATTTTTTGAAAGTAAAAGACCTTAACACCATTTGGGCTTTCCCTTGGGTTCACGGGAGAAGTTTTCTTGCCCTCCAAAAATGGTATATCGGATTCAATCCATTGCAGAACACCCCACAAAATAATTTGATATGGGTCAAGCTGCCTGCCCTCCCGATTGAACTTTGGACAAAAGAATCGCTTTCTTCCATTGGAAAATTTTTGTATGTTGATCCCAGGTGTTTAGGTGCAAAGGACAAGCGGGTGGCCCAGATCCTGATTGAGAAAGAGTATAGAGGAGATTTCCCCGATCACATTGATCTCGGGTGGGGTGAATTATCTACTCGCCAAAGACTGGACTATTGGGGTGTTCCATTCAGGTGTTCCCTCTGTCATAAAACTGGTCATGTGAAAGATAGATGTCCCCGTCATCCGACTGGAAAAACATATAAAAAGGAATATCGGATGAAACATCACTCTCATGGCATGGATAAGGCTTGCTGCAATGGGGAAGGGGAAAGATATTTCTATAAAGGGTCATCTTCAAATGTTGATTTTCTATCACCGGCTCTGTCAAATAGTTTTTCCATTTCGTGTGACCAATCTGGGGGTGTTTCCCATCGTTGCTTCTATACTCCTAAGTATCAGAAGGCTCCCCCCTTAACATTCCCGAGATCTTTATCCATGGATAACCTGACCCTTGCGGGTGCTCTTGACCCTCCCTCTCAACCTTCTCCCCCTGAACCATTGCCGAGGATTCCCATTATTTCCCCATCGCCTGTTCCTCAACCTTCCTTTTCCCCCTGTCAAAATGCTAACATTACCATCATCCCCTCTTCTTCTTCATCTCCTGTTCAAGATTCAAGGAATAAATCCATCTTCTCTCCTAAAAGATTGTCAATAGCTCACACCTCTGCCTCAAAAGGTAAAGCTCCTATGATCTTGGTTACTCCCCCTTCCTCACCTATTCCATCCCCTACTAATTCTATCGGTATTGACCTCGACATGCTCCTTCAGAGAGAATCTCTTCATCTTCATTCTCTAACTATTCATAAACCTAGAAAATCTATCTCACTCATCATTAGCCCTGCTTTGGCGAAGAATATCACAGTTCGACGTAAACAAAACAGGGGCAGTAGACATTTCAGGCACAGGAGGGGCATATCTAAAATCGACTTGCAAGAATCATCCCTTGTTGACATCCCTGTTTCCAATTTGGCTGAAAGTGAGCCTCTTAGAGCAAGTATACCCAGCGAGGGTTCCACATGATGAACATTTTCTCTATCAACATAAGGGGTCTTGGTGCGGACCTGAAGTTTTTGGCACTAAAAGATTTCTTTCTCACTCGTTCCTCAAAGATCATCTTGATTTAAGAAACCATGCATGATCATCAGGATACCATTGCCTACTTCAAACGCATGCTCCCATCTCGGTATATTTAAGCTATGGAGGCATCTGGTCTATCGGGGGGGCTCACTGTTCTATGGGATTTGGGATGGATCTCGGCAAGAACCTTCCAATGTCTGGATGGTATTTTGATTCTTGCCAAATTTCATGGTAGGGTGGCCTCAGTCCACATTCTGAACGTTTATGCTCCCTATAGGGATAGTTCTTCATATTGGAATCAGTTCCTTGCCTCAAGGATAATGGAGATAGAATCCCTCCTTATTGCTGGAGATCTTAACTGCACATTGGGCCCGGATGAAGTTTGGGGGAGTGGTAGGAAGATTGACCCTGTAGGTGGGATCATCAGGGAAGCACTTCTTCAATACAACTTCGTTGATATTTGCCCAAATTCCCTATCTCCTACATGGGACAATGGAAGATCGGGGGATGCTTATATTGCTAAAAGATTAGATAGATTCATTATTCATGAAAAGCTGATGGAGAATTTTGGTCTGCCCATTTCAAATATTCTTCCAGTTTTCATTTCCGATCACCATCCGATCTCCTTGCAATGGTCGGAGCAATATCATGGGAAAAATTATCCTTTCAAGTTTAATAGGATATGGCTAGAGGATCATAGCTTCAACAAAATTGTCTGGGAAACTTGGAAATATTTTGATCCCCAGTTGTTGTCCTCCCAAATAGAATTTTTGATTGGTAGAATGGCTCGGCTCCTGAAGAAGGTAAAGGGGTGGCAAGCTAATAAGCAACGATCAAATAGACTAGAGCTTCAAGAGATAAAGTATGAACTTGGGAGCATAGCCAATCATATGTCTTCCCATACTGTAACATGGGATATTCGCTCTCGGATATGGGAATTAGAAAAAAAGAAACAAAAGATCCTGTCCATAGAAGAGGTGACATGGAGGCTTAAAAGCCGACCCATTTGGTTAAAGGAAGGCGACAAGAACTCGAAATTCTTCCATCGATTTGATAATAAAATACGTGAAACAAATGCTATTTCGCAAATTAGGGACGAAGAAGGCCAAATTCTACACTCACAAGATGAGATCTCTAAAGAAGCTGTAAATTTCTTTCGGAAAGCATACTGTCAAGACAGACAAATTGGAATAAATGATATTATGTGGGGCATAGAACCTTTCCCATGCATGTTTGATGCCAAACAAAAGGATCATTTATTTGTTGCTGTAATGGAGGAATAATTATTGTCAGTTATGAAATCCTTTAAAAAAGACAAATGCCCAGGCCTAGATGGATGGACCATTGACATATTCATCCATTTTTTTGAGATGATGAATAATGAAATATTGGGGATGGTTGAAGAATCCAGAATGGGAGGAAACATAAGTCACATCATTACCTCTACATATATTGCTTTGATTAAAAAAAAAATGGATTCTCTTACCTTCGCAGATTACAGGCCTATATCCCCATGTAATACTATATATAAAATCATCTCCAAAATTATTGCAGAAAGGATTCGGGGCACTCTCAATTTTTCTTTCTAGAGACAACATGGTTTCTTAAATGGCAGAAATATTTTGGAAGTTGTGGCTATAACACAGGAATGTCTCCATTCCATGCATACAAAAAAAATTGAAGCGGCCATTCTCAAAATAGATCTCAAAAAAGCATATGATTGTTTTCATTGGGGTTCTCTGCAGCGTCTGCTCATTAAAAATGGGCTCAATGGCCAATGTACAAACTGGATAATGGCATGTGTGGAGAAGGTTAATTATACCATTCTCATAAATGGTATTCCTACTTCATACTTCATCGCTGCCAGGGGCCTCCGTCAGGGCTGCTCCCTCTCTCCCCTTCTATTCATCCTCGTCATGGACACTCTCAGCCTTCATATTAAAAATGTTGCTTGTTTGTGAAATTGTCGTCCCCTTTCTATAAACAAGGGTAACAACTTCTCGCACAATCTTTTCGTGGATGACATACTTTTATTTGCCATGATATGTAGACACACTTGGCATAATTTGCATGAAATATTATGCTCATTTCAAAAGGCAACATGTTTGTGTATAAATGAAGGAAAACCATCTTTTCACTATGGGGATGTCAATATGGAATACCTTACTCAGCTCTTTAACATTCAAGCAAAATCAATCAAAGAGGGAATGAAATATTTGGGCTATCATTTGAAGCCATCTGGCTATTCCATAACAGATTGGTCTTGGTTACTCAAGGATATTACAAAAGTATTGTAGGATGGGAGTTCAAATTCCTATCACTGGCTGGTAGGATGATTCTCACATAATCTGTTCTTTCTCATCTCATAGTTTATTGGGCCCATTTATTCTATATCCCGTCAAGCATCATTAAAAAGATAAATAGTTTAATGACAATTTTCATATGGGGGGGCTATAAGGAAAAATGAAAATTCCACTTTACCAAATTATCAAATATCACCCTCCCTAAAAAGTTTGGGGGTTGGGGAATTATGAACCTTAGAAAGTTTGGGTTGGCCCTATTATGTAAATCACTATGGAAAGCAGTTCTCAGAGACAGCTTGTGGAGCTCTGCTATCAGAATAAAATATTCAAGGAAAAGAGATTTCTCCTACTGGTTCAGATACGGATCTTTAGGGCCTGCTCATGGTTCGGCTATATGGAGGAGCTTCCAAAAGATCCAACATTACCTTTTCAAAAATCTAGTTTGGAACTTTCAATCTGGGAACAACATTCTCATCGGCCTTGATCCCGTCATGGGTATAGAGGAAGTTCGGCCTATACCTCAACAGCTTTTACTTCTCCTACAACAGAAAGACATTTTTTTTACAGGGCTCAGGTCATTCTGGATTGGCAGGATGCTAGTCCTAGATGGAAATCTGCTTTAGATCTGGGCCTTAGTGGTCAAATGGCTGTCCAATGGGATAAGGTAATATGGAATATGAAGAGTAGTGGGATATACAGGACCAAGGAAGAGGACAACATTGCATGGCGGGGTAAAGGAGGTAGGAAAAATATTTTTGTTAAAGATATATATATCTCCTTAATAGAAGAGCATCATGATTCTGCTAAGAAAATATTTCCACTTACATTCTGGAAATCTGGATGCCCATACAAAATTGTTCTATTCTCTTGGCTTGTATATCATAACAAAAACTTCACTTGGACCAACCTTCAAAAAAGGAATTGGCACGACCCATCTATTTGCTCTATTTGTCTATTTGAGACAGAGGACAATATGCACATTCTTCTAAACTGCATCCACACTAAGACCCTTTGGAAAAAGCTTGCCTCCCATTTCAGTTTTAATATCATATCCCATTCAACCATTATGGATGCATTTGAATGGTGGAGCTCCCAGAAAGTATTATGGAGACCAATTCCGCTTATAGTTTTCTGGTTTGTATGGAAATGACAGAATAGAGTGATTTTTCATAACTGCAAGGCGGATTTTATGCTCATATTCGATCAGATCATCCCCTATTATCTCTCTATCCTCCCCTATATTCCCCAACAAATGAAACAAAAATCCAATGAAGCTGCTTCTACTTAGTTAAGATATCTGAGGGCTCATTTTGATGGTGTAGCAAAAGATGGTATGTGTGCATGCGGGGTATACATCAATATCATGGAAGACCAACACTTTTCAATTTACTGGAATGGCGGTCTAGGGACATGCAACAAAGCCGAGGCCATGGCATTATATGGTCTCCTCTCTTTTTGTTCCTTCTTAAATACCGACCCCCTTCGGATTTTCGGCGATTCAAAAGTCATCATCGAACATGTGATTGGAAAACATTCAATAAAAAATACCAATCTTTCTGGATGGATGCATAGGATCTCATCAATTTGGAAGACTTCTCTCTTCTCATTTCACATGTAAAACACTCACAGAATATGATTGCTGATGTGCTTTCTAAGAAGGGCCTGCAAACACAATGCAGAAAATGGTACCTGAGCATCACTATGGGGTCGATCATGCATCAAATTCAACCATTCTCCATGCTGGGCATATAGGAATTCTCATATGTCCTAGTCTGTATCATGATCCCGCCCTTTTTATCTACGTCTTATAATTAGGTACCATGTTTTTGTTTCCTTATTCTCTGTATATGGGTCTATCTCTCTATTTGTTATGTTATATAGATCTGTCAGTTAATTCAGTTAAGGCTGTCAGTAAATGCCATTATCGCTGTCAAGTTATCATAACCTGTATATGCATACATGGTCTTCTTTTGTTATATGGTTGGGATATATTGTGAATATTCCCACTACATTTCTATATTGTGCATGAGTTTTACATAATATATATATATTATAGATATATATTTTTTTCTTCTGAAAAAAAGTTGGAAACTTGATTATTCATAAAAGTTTAATGTTTTTTAATTGATTGTAAAAAACTAAAAATATGTAAAGAATTTGACTCTATTGGATTTTTTCATGTTATTATATTAGACATTCAATTTTTCTTTTGACCATTATTAATTTAACATTTTAAATTACATAATGTGCATTGACTTATCATTATTATTATTATCGTTGTTTTATAATTAATTTTTATTGCTTGAAATTATTAGTTACTTTAATTCATATTTTTAAACAATTATTGATTCAAGTTTTATTAATTATATAAAAAATAATCTAAGAAGTGTACTTGTACATCATCACTAACATCTAGATGTTTCAACTCAGAGATTTTTGTCACTGTGCAAGGCACTTGGTTTTAACACATTAAATACAAGCATGCAAATGTTTCAATTTAACAACATCATAATTTTACATTATGATTGTTCTATTTTAAAAACTTCCTGATTTTGTAAAATGATTGGGTTAAAATGATATTAACTATGAAACAACTAACTTAAACAAACATGATTAAATGAAGGTTAAACAATCAAATTCAATGCTTTAATCATCTTTACCATTTAATTAGTATTAGTATTGTTTTCATAACCTTCTCCTTTTGCTTTTATGTTCCCATCCAATCATTCTAGCAGATATTTCCATTCGGGCAAAATCAATTAATAGCTAAATTAAACTAAGCCACAAGAAACACTAGCTATGCAGCCTTGTCACTGACAATAGGTCTCACGGTGTGATTTTTTGGCCAAACGAAATAAGATTCATATGAAATAAGATTCATATGGAAAGATGAAATTACCTCGATCATCTTCACCACGTCTTGCATTCTGGGCCTCTGAACAGGCACTGTAGCAACGCAAGCCATGGAAATCTAGAGAAATTGGACCATCCCTTCTTCTATGTTTTGGTACCTCATTGATTCCACGTTGAAAACATCTTTTGTCCTCTCCTCACGAACCACGGATTCTACCCATCTTGGCAGATCGATGCCCTCGTCATTGAGAGAGGCCTGGTTGGGAGCCTTGCCTGTGAGAAGTTTAGGAGCAGCATACCGAAGCTGTATACATCGAATTCCTGTGATCTTACGAGTTTCTATGATCTCCGGGGCTCTGTAACAAGCAATGCGGTCTGATGCTACTGCAACGCTATAAATTTCTTGTATGTATTTATGTGGCCTTTATGAACTAATAATCATTGGAGAAACATGAACTAATTGTCATCGGCGAAACATGGATGTTTCTATTCTCTAACCATGATAAGGTGTTCAAAGAAACATGGTTAAATACAATACCCATTAAAACTATATGCATATTGGAAATTAAGTCGATTCATCTTCAGTTGAACTTTTGAAAACTTTATTTAAATGAATGCCAATATGCTATGGAGTTATATAGAATTTGAACGCATGAAAAATATTAAATGAGCATGGTTAAAATGCTAACAAGCTTTTCAGATTTATGGTCCTTACTTTTGTAGCCCATTGTTATTGTTTTCCAAATTATTTTAATTTTAATACATGTGAAAGCCATATATCTCACAAAAGTAATATTTTGGAAATATTGAATATGCTCCCCTGTTACACGTAAGTACGGATTTGATTATCTTTGACGTAAGATGTCATTTTATAGGATTATAGATGAATATTATAACATACAAGTTTATTGGCTAACATCATATTGTTGACGACAACATGCCAAAAACGAACTTTATTTCACTTTATCATTTGGATCTACTTTAATATTGGTAAGAGTAATCCAATATTAATCACACAAACTTCTAATTTGAAAGATTCTCTTCTTCATTTTTTCCTAAGTGAAAGATGTATGTAAATTATTGCAGATAATGTATTTATGATAATTTTATTTTTACAAAGAATTGTAGGTTAAATGGTGTTCCTCTCTATTTATTATTTAAATTTAAATTAACAATGAAATCAACAAGCCTAAGCAACTCTTTAAGTACATCTCTTTTATAGCAATGAAAAATGAATAAGGCTATCTTTTTCTTTTTCATATGTGGTTCACAGATCTCAGAAATCAGTGACTACTACCCTCGCAAAATATTTGTACTAGGCAGATCCACTTGAAGGGATCACTTCTTGTCGGCTCAACCATGGAGCCTAACCTCGAGAGTGTCGAGATAATTTAACCTGTGACCTCTCAATAGAAGAGATGCTTTAACGACGAGGACTTAACCAGTTAAGGTAACCCTCAAGGCTTACAGTGACGCTAGTTCTTGGAGATCATGTAGAGTGGATATGTTAACCTCTTCAAGATAGACAATTTCAAAACCCAATTTGTAATGTCCAAATACTAGATGGGTGAATTTATTATTTATAACATTTTGTCATGTTTTGCCCTAATATTTTTACTTTGAAACACACACACACTTAGTGTAGCACAATACTCCATTCCCCTAAGATAGTACTTTGCCCTTGAACTCTATAATTTTGATGGACATTTGTAGGGATGATATTAATCGACATTCCAATTCACCCTCATATATCCACACATATATCTATAGTCCATAAGTTTCCCTAAACTTAATGAGTTTTGTATCTCATTTTAGAAGAGAGGTGAATTCAACTATGTGATTTTCCCAATCTGACTTAGTTTTCTATCTATATCCAACATAAAGAATTAGATTTAATTGTGGGTTTTCCTAAGGATAAGGTAACAAAAGCTATGGTGAACCTCATGGTGATTGTAGAGAATATTAAGGAGATGAAGAGGAAAAATGGTTGTGTATTATGAAGCTCATTAACTAAAGGACGTGGTTATGAAATCATGCCCATGTAGAAATGGATGAGGAATGAGTACTAGAAGACCCAATTCAAGGATTCCAATGCACCGAGAGGTGCTCTACGACCTAGTATGGGGGAAATGTGTAGGCGTTAGGCATAATGTAAGAAAGATTATATGCTAACATTTTTAAATATTGCCTCAATATGTTGACTTTATATTAATATGCTGAATCTATAAGACATAAAGCATATTAATATTGAATCAAAATATTAATCATAATATGATAGAATGTGGGCTTCAACAAATTAAATTTATTTATAAATAAATCAAGAAAATTAATACACAAACTCGATTATGGTGAAAATTTGGAAAAACTCACAACTAAAATGGGAAAAAGTCAACAAATGCAATTTCATATCAACAAAAGTTCTTCCCACATCTATTTTATATCAATTCAACGACTACATCAACTTAAATTAAATCATTATTAATAATGTTGTGATAACTCTAAAAGCCCCATTTCGTGGCCATATCCTCCATGTATTAACTTTATTTATATATTAAATCAAGAAAAATAATAAACAAACTCGAATACAGTGAAAATTTAGAAAAACTTACGACTAGGATAGAAAAAGTCAACAAATGCAATTTCGTTTCAATAAAAATTCTTCAACTTCTATTTTATATCAATTCAACGACTATATCAGCTTAAATTAAATTAATAAAAATGATTTTGCAATAACTCTAGAAGCCTCATGGTCATCTCCTCCATATATAAACTAACCCTTTAATTTCTTTCTTACATGATATTGGATGCTTGCATTTAAAAAGAAGCAATAGAGTCAGTCTAAGGCCAATGATACACAGGTGTTCCAACTTTGTCTCAGTCATTCTATTAGCATCTATCCATGAAGGTTGCTAAGAATTGTAAATGTGTTTCAATAGTTGTTGAATCAGTTCTTGTTATTTATGATCTTGTAAGCTAAGTTTAATAACAATTAAATTATAAGATAACATATTTAATATATACTTATGGATACATTATAGACAGTGATAAAAAATTTCGAGGTAAATTTGGTTATTGATATTTATATTCTTAGATTTATGTAAATTGTTTTTGTTGATAAAGAAATGAGATTTTCTATAGTGTAGTTCGAAAGTTGTACATGTTTCAAAATTAATAATAATAAATCAAATAAAAAAATAAATTATAACTTACTCCATGAAGGTGGGGGAGCCTACGTTTTTTTAACCATGGCGAATTGGTAACTTGTTGAAGTAATCTAGGTTGTGGTATCCCATTGTGCCACTAAAAGATTCCATTCAATTCATATTAATCATTTAAATACAATTTATTAGAGTACTACTAGAAAACTATGTTATATCCATTTTTACTCCATATCTACTGAGCGCCTAGAGGGATCAAATCTCTTTTCACTCTTAAAGACATTTTCATCTCAAGGGATTTGATCCCTCTCAACACTATCCAGATTTAAGATGGATCTAGGCTAGTTAATGTGATGCTCATGTTGTCATTTAGTTTTGTTATTTATAAACAATTGCAAAGTATGTTGGTTGTTGGCATTTTATTTAGAAAAAAATGTGTTAGCAAGCCAGTTTATACGAAATCCACAAATGATGTCAATTATTTGGAAACCATCAAACATACTCAAAGGATGCTATTACTTCCCACCTTTGTAACATGATTGATTTGGAGCCACCTAAATAATCACACACAATATTCAATTTCATTCTCCAATATCATATGTCACACCATTTTTAACCTTGAAGAGAAATAATACATACATTGTCTCATTCTTCAATTCATCAACTAGTTTGAAAATTAACAAATACCCTTCAACTCCCCATATCATGTTGATTAATACATTTTCAATAAATTTTACTTCTTCTTTTTTTCCTTTTATATTATGGACCTTTAAATTATTCTAATCAATTAAAACCAATTCATCACATTGATTGTGTCTTGTGTGGTTGTTCAAATTAACAAAACTGAAGTATTTGATAACACCAATAGTCTTTCTAACTAATCATAAAAATCTTATTGTGATAAATAAATATATTTTCTCTAGATGGTCCTTCTAATATTGGGCCAAAGCTTGTTTTCATGTTTCCATCTACTAAAATTGCATTTACTTTTGTTGGCATAATAGATCCATATTTAACAAGTAGTGTGAAAGGATAGATCATTTCCCCTCAATATCCCATATCAAACTAGACACTAGACATGTCTTGGTATCTTGAGTTCATATATCTAACTAATGGCATTTCAAAAATGCATTTATGTGTCACACCAATGACGAGAACATGACAACATGAACTTTCACACAGATAGGGAACTGCACCTTCCATTATAAAAGTGCTCCTCATGCATATGCAAGACACAAAATATGCCTAATAACAATGTGCCTCCCCTAGTAAATCTAGCACACCTTCCTCATTAATCATAAGAAAACCTACATATGAATCATGGATAGAAAATGATTTTGGTGAGTTCCCCAATGCTAAAGGAGAAACAACTATAGAGAAAAAGTTAATTTTAACAAGGTTTTCCATTTGTTTAGGGTATTATAGATTATTAGGTTGTGAGCATTACACACAGTTAGATGTTCCTAACTTAAATGAGTTGGTTCTTTGTCCACATGTGTCAATATAATTTTCAATTTTTTCTCTTTTTTTTTCCCTTCCCTCTGTCAATGATCTATAGTGGATAATTATATTATTTTTTATCTACCTCAATACCTTCAAAGTAAGAAAAATTAGAGGAATCACCTTGCAAGGTCATTTTAACAATAGGTTCCATTTTTGAAAATTGGGGTTTGAAACATTTTGGAGCCATTTTGAGGTATTAAATGGCACTTTGGGGGCTCAAAAATTTCTTATTTGTAGCTTAGACCCCTTGATGTTGATATATAATCAAAGACCTTATGACGACCCCAATTACTTAACCTCATTTTTCAATGTAAATATTTTCATAAAACAATTATGGGTTGAGTTATGGGACACAGATTCCAAAGACTAAGGAGGGATTTTGGTTGGATTATGCAGTATACTTGCTGCAAGAGAAAAACATGAATGGTGTGACAACCATTAGAGGCTAGTTGTTGTGTGGTAATGACCTGAGGCTTCTCAAATTTATGGGGCTGAAGCAATATTACACAACCCATGCTCACTTGGAAGAAGGGACAAGAAAAGAGGAAAAATTCAAGGTAGCATAGGGTGTTGGCAAAGATAGGTCAACACTGTAAGGAGGAAATGTGGCTCGTGGAGAAAATAGAACAAGAACATGTGGATATCAGCTTATGCTCTTAAAGAATTGCATGAGAAGAGAATTTTAGGGGGCAGCCTTGAAAGGAGATATAAATAGAACGAGGACGAGCAAGCTCTTGTCGAGAACCACCATGGACGAGAGATTATACAAAGAAGAACACATAACTAGTAGATGGAGGGAGCCTATATATGTTATTGTGATGTTAAGGAGAACCACCGTGGACAAGAACACAAAGTGTGTAAGCTAGAAAATCAAAGCTCATTTTTTGTAGATTGCCACTCTAGAACTAGGAGAAGCATTCAAGAACAGAGGAGACAATAATAAAAGAGATAAAAACAAAAAAAAACTTGAGTAGTTGGGAATTACTTAGGATTTGGGAATTATTGTAGCATGGGACTAGGAAGACACAACATAGTGTGGTTTGCACTAAAGAGGATGTGTGTGCACCTGTTAGCAAAAAAGGACTTATTGGCAACATAGTGTTACAATGGGAGAACATATGGTCAGTTCCTCAACTCTCAAAGGAGTGTTTATATTTTTGGTTGAGAATTTAGAGTACCAAATGAACTTCTCTTAGTGAGGAGAAACTTCAAGATACCTTGGGGATTTAGAGGGTGGATATGGGCTTCTCTAGAGTCCCTTGATAGCTTGGGGTAGAGGTTTAGCCCTTGAAGTCCTAGTAGAAGCTTTAGAGTTTCCTTTGCTTGTTTCATTTAGTTTTGTAGTGGATTCTCAAGTCCCTCTAGTGGGTGGAATCACTATTGATGTGTTCAGGGTGGAGTGAAGTCTATATATGTATTCCCTATGGCTCATTGGGTGATGAACAATTAGAAGGTAGAGGTGATAGTCCTCTCGATTCCCTGAAGGCTTGTTGGTTGTTGTTTCGTTGGTGGGTGGAGGAAGGAGGACCTCTGGAGTCCTTGTTTCAACTAGTAGTTGACATACAATCTCTTAAGAAAGCTATATCATACTGTGGAATCTAGCTCAGGGGTGACAATTGCAAGTAAGTCTGACTACAACTATCTATGGTTGGGTGGAGAGTTGTAGTCCTAATCTCAATTGCCTAAGAAAATTTATAAGATAAGTTTTTTTAAGTATTCTCTATGTTAAAGAATGAACCTTGTATTGTTGCTTTGAAATGCTTGCATTAGTACATGAGACATGGTTGTGTAACTCTTATTTACATAGTTGACTAGTGTGTTGTGATATTTTTTTAAAGGCGTTGTGATAGCATGTGAGAATAATAGCTAAACATGATCTTCTTTTTCCTTATTGCAATATGCTGACTAAGTTGATTTCAAGCTTGCATTGCATGGCAATGTTGCAATGTGGAATATGGAGGATTTCCTCTCCTTTTTATTCTTGTTGATTGGGTGTTTTATATGAGGGTCCTCGTTAAGCCTTCAGTAATGCATTACTTGTTGTTGAATTCTCATTAGATTTTCAAGTTGATGTTGCACTTGTGCATGACTAGTTCATGGTTTCTTGTAATAGGGAGGAAATGATATTTTGATGCATGTTACCCTTAGTTGTGGTTTTACATCAATGATCCTAGGAAGGGAATTCGAATATAAATACTCATATTGATATTTTTTGCAAGAATAATAGTGTATCTTCTTGTTCTTGAAAGCTTTAAAGTGTTGAAGCATGTCTCCTTAGTGTTGTGGTTTCACAAGAAACACCTCCTTACATATTTTTTTTATTGCAAATGCTTTACTTAATGTTGTTGCATGAGGGATGGTTGGGTTCCCCGAGCTTGAGGGCCTAAATTTTTTATGTGTGGTCCCAATTATATGCATTGGTACTTAGGGTACTTCTTGCAAAGTCATGTATGTAAACATATCCATGTGAGAATAAGGAGCACTTGTAAGGGGATTGTGCACTTTGGACACTCATACCCTTTTATAATTGCTTAAAGGAAGTGTTCAAGCTCTTTGTGTGTTGTAGAAAAGTGGAATATAGTAATTTCCTATCAAAGGGTCGATTAAGCCTTTGTGTATGCATGAGAGGTTGGTGGAACTGGTGATTGATATGCATCATTGTCAAGAATGCATATATGTTGTGGGTAAGGTTGCTAGCAACATGGTTGTGTGCTTGTGTTGTTATTGATGAGATTTTATAAGTCTCCCGAGTCTAGTAAAGAGTATTAAAGCACTTAATTCAAACCACTATTGGGATAATCCAAGTGGAGAGTCTCTTATAAACCACTAAGTTCAACATTGTGGAGAGAATTCATGCTTAGACTAGATATGCAGTGTGTAGATGGAGAAGGGGGTGAATCATTGTGAAAACCACCAGGTTTAAGAGTTGTCAAGTTGTTATAACCCAAGCTCTGGGCAGACTCATTGTAATCAAATCTTGCTTAAGTTCATGTGTAAATGGTACATCATGCAGGAAGGGAGCAAGCCCTTAGGAAATACATCAGATGTATGGAACAAGATGTATAAGATGATATTCCCCGAAGGCGTGAAGTGGGGTGTACCGAATGATATTCCCCGGGTGAATGAAGTGGGGTGTACCAAATGATATTTCCTAGATGCATGAAGTGGGTAATGCCCAAGAGTTTTATCCAGGGTGCGATCGACAGTTTTAGTCGGGGTGTGACTAGGAGTTCTCGTCGGGGTATATCGAGATTTTTAATTAGGGGTGCACCAGGGGTTTCAACCAGGGTTCACTGGGTTATAGTTGGGGTATGCCTTGAAGCTATCACTAGGGACACACTAGAAGTTATAGCCGAGTTAACGGACCTGAGATATGGAGAAGGTCTATGTTAGCTAATGAATTTCGATCATATATATATATATATATATATATATATATATACACGGTATGCAGTCGATGGGGACCCAAAACCATGAACGAGTCGGAAGCCATGAACAAGTCATAACCTTTTATCATTATCAAGTTTGTTTTGTGTTTAACATTATTTTGTTGTTATTACTTGGAAAAAAACAATTTATTGTTTGTATTGTGTCTAACATTATTTTATTGTTATTACTTGAAAAGGAACAATTTATTGTTTGTACAATTTATTGTTTGTGGCATGTTTAACATCATTTTGTTGAACATTCCCAAGGAACAAAACCTTCCCTTCCCAAGGTACGGCAAGACAACTCACAAAAGGTTTTATAATGTTCAATGAAGAGTCTTTCAACTTAAAAGTCAACCAGAATTGGGAGTATCCAATACACCAAATTTACATAAAACACATTTTTTTACAAATTAGAAAGATTAGCTTAGAAGGGTAAATTTGCATAAAACACATTTTTTGACCAATTAGAAAGATTAGCTTAGAAAGGTAAAACAGCTTATAAAAGGTGAAACATGTCATCAAGAATTTAAACCTTCATGAAAGGAATATCACCACCCTCAATTAAACACTAAAGACCCTGTTTACAACAATTTACATCTTTGAAATTTAACATTAATCTAATATCAACTCCAATATAAAATAATAATTACAAATCTGTGTTTTGATAGAATAGTGGATATGTTTATTTTAATATCTAAATGAAAAAGATTTTAGATATATGAATTTGTGTTTAATCTTCTATCAAATTTTCAATTTCATATTTACAATCTAAATTGTTCATGCACAATTTAGCTTTTTCAGATATATGAATTTGTGTTTAATCTTCTATCAAATTTTCAATTTCATATTTACAATCTAAATTGTTCATGCACAATTTAGTGCAACTTTGTTGGTCAAAACAGCATAACTCCAAACTTCTTTAGTAATTCAAGTTTAAGCCCTTCGATTTCTTTAACAATAAGCTTCAATATATTATACAATTATAAATTCGCAACCTAAATCACTCACAAATTATAGTGCAACCTTGTTGGCCAGGACATCACAACTCCTAGCCAATGGATCATTACACATGCGCATGGCACCATTATACATAGATATAAACAGTCATCCAAAACTGTTTATTTGACTAAAACTTAAACCCACATGAAAACATAGGGCAGAGCGACATGGGTTACTTTATCTTTTGCTCTCTTAGATTTCACTAAGACATTATTGCTAAGTCGTGCCTATCATTCAATTACCTAATTGATAAAGCAATGACACAAGCTATACTCAACATCCTTTACTTAAAGCTACCAGTACATATGCCTTTGCTTCATTTGTTTCTGGAAAACGAAGTAAAATAAAATCTAAAGGCAAGTTATCAAAGTTGAATTTGAGGATGACTCAGTAAATGAAGAAATGAAATGTCAAGCATAACAAGTAGAGTTACTCCTTGCAGCATCAAGAATATTGACTCCAAATTTAATAAACAAAACATTCCATTTCAACCAAAATAGTTCAGAGTTATAAGCCATGTTCTAAAATACAAAAACCGACCATTTAGTTTTTCCATGTCTCGTTCACGGCTGCTCACTGCCGAGAGAGGATATAGAACCAATGAATTCCATTCACTGAAAACATCTAGTACAAGCAACAGGCCATATCCACAGAAACGGCACGCAAAATGGGGCAAATCTAGGAAGACAGTATAATGAAGTTAAAGGGATTTGTTTTAAAGGCTAGACGCTCTTATGAACGTCCTGCCAACTTGCTAGAATGTGTGAAATTGATGATGAGGACAGCCAAATGAATCTACAAACAACACCAAGTTTATGGAATTGGTACAATAGCAATGCTTTCAGAGAGATATTAGGCGCAGCAAGGCTTTTATAAAGAAGAGTAAATACAGATCACATAACTTGCAACTAGCAGGAATCAGCCTTTTCAAAGTATTCCAACAGCGACAATAGAAATGACCCAAAACGTATTAAGGCAGGGACGTTAGCTGTAGGAATAATAATAGTAATGTCAAGTTTGTGCCTCCTTCTTGCTTGAACAAATTACATGTCATCTAGGTATCATTCATTACTCACATGAATTGAATTGAACTTAAGTATGGGGGATTACGCAGTGCATTATATTAGATATCATTTTGGGATTCAACTGCGTTAAGTAAGTCATTCAAACGTATGACCATTTCCATGAGAGGTAGTCGTAACTGACTAATTTCTCATGATTTTTTTGAATAGTTCACTTAGCACTCATTGCATTGGGTGATGCTCACAGGGGTGAAATTGAAAAGAAACCGAATCTGATACAAAAAATTATCAAGGACATCATGTTGCTTGATAGACCTCAATGAAGGCACTGAAATGGACAAGAAAAGAGACCAAATGGTATAAGAAATAAGCAAGTTTTACAAAGACATTTTGGCGGTGTACAAACTACAACATAGTTGGTGGTACTTGTAAAAGCAAGTACCATCTTATCTAACACACTGCTGAAAGTGCAACATAGTTGAGAAGAAAATCAGAGATGATTCTCACCTTATTTACAACAGTATTCGGGGAAAATTCGTCAAAGAGCAAAATGCAAGTCACATTTTGTTTATCACTACAACACAACACACTCTGCAAATCTTACAGCATCACGTCAAATAGTCCTGGACATATTAGTTTACCATAAGCACTATATTGTCCAAGTTGAATCTGTTTTCAATACTAATATGAAGGGCCACTATCAGGTCTGAGCTAAACAATGAGTACGCCAACAAAATCCAAACGGAACAAGATGTATCAAGAGGCCGTGGTAAAGGTCAGTAAAAACTAATTGAACAAGAAGAATCAGAAATAAAGATGACTCATCCCTTCAATGACTAATCCAATATTCCGGAATGTTCGTAGAGACACATGTCCAATCTCTTCCCTCGAGTGTCCTGAAGCATTTCGTGGTCTCTAACTTCCCAAAATCGTTCTACAGTTGTCTGCTTCCCGCCTGCTGTTATGGCCTTTCAAAACAAAGAAAGCACGAAGGGAACAATCTGCCTGATCAACCCCCTTCTGATGCTCCCAAGAACTTGCCAGAGCAAAGGACCTTTCTTCAACCTCTTTTGCATGGGAAATTTCCGGTCTACGTACATCATCATATGCCATAGGAAAAGAATCATAAAATAACAATCTTTGGCAAGGCAAGCATAGTAATGGATAGACCAGATGCCACAGAGGGTTCACTACAGGAACTCTTTTTGTTAAACACATTATGGATATGAATCAACAAAGATATCCATTTCATTATAGTTTGTAGATGCAGGTACTTTACATCTAATTTACCGAGCAACTGTTCGCTGACTTCGTAAAACCATTGAACTGGCTGAAGCAGATTTGGTGTTCTTCGGACTTTTACGAACTGACGCAGACCTCTGCCTTAGGGCTGGTTTTTTCCTTGGAGAGTTTTTTATGATACAAATTGGTCCTGGGGGAACTCCCTTCTTCAGTGCACTCCCTCTTGGAGTGGCAGATGGAGGCACCCTTAGGATCTCTGGAGGCAAAGGACTATATGGCTTCCATACCAGATTGTTCTTTAAAGAGAACCTTACCTTCTTCACTTTTCTCTGTCCACTTTTACCAGTAGAGGTAACCTCGCTAAACAGATCAGAACAAACAAATTCTTCTTCATTTTCATCATACTTTACCGGACTTAAACTTCCAGGAAGCTCATTTTCTCCACTCTGCGGCCTTTTCCTTTTCTTAGATCCAGTTTGCAGAGGAGAAATTGGAAATGACAGGGAAGGTATTGGTGAAGTACAATTATCGAATTCTGCAAGAACGGTCTCCTCAAAGTGTTGCTCATGATCTGAGATGACTGAAACATCTGTCATCTTCAAATCACCAGACTCTCCATCAAGAAGTTCCAATCTTTCTCCCCCATTGACTTCATTCTTTGCATCTCCATAACTGCATGCATACTTGAAGGTTACTTCACGTTGAAAATCCTGTATCTCTTCTGCTTCAGAGTTGGATTTCATTTCAGACCTTTTGACAATACCAGTTGCTGCTTGTCCAATGCTCTCTGTTTTATTCACATGCTGTATGTGAAATGAAGAAACAGAATCTGCTGGTAGTTCTTTGATAGAAAGAGCCTTGCTATCTACTGTTTGCTCTGCAGATATATTACGGAATATCTTCATCTTCGTAATGCTCTCCAACAAAATCACGATCCCAGACGGAGTTAAAGGTTTACTAAGGCCTTTGAAATCCCTTTGTGAATCGTACAGTACCTTTTCATTATCTTGCAAGGTAGAAGGAAATGTGATCTGGTGAGAGAGACTGCTCGACAGAGCAATTGATCCAAGGTTTTCCACTTTGTCATCAACACCTTGTCCTTCTTGCCTAATTTTTAAGAGGTTTCGTCTATTCTTCAGAAAGCAAGAAAATACATTATCGTCTCCTCTGTTCAGCAGAAACCTATTCAAACCCTTTGCAAAAAATGAGTAAAAAGGCTCTGTCATAGGCACGAAAGTGTCTAGTTGTACCGGGAAAACACAGTGAAACTCATTAAGATATCCATCTGCAAAACGAAAGTTCATTCTCTGAATTGGCAGCTTATCTACAACTAGTAAACTGTTTTCTGTCATGCCCCCTAAGAATCCATCTACAAGCTTCAAATCCCAACCATTACTTCCAAGTACAGAGAACATGCCCCGAATAATGCGGACAAGTAAAATATAAAACATATCAAGCCTGAAAAGATCGACACCCCTCCATTCGCTTTTTATTTTCATGAAAAAGGCCTGAAAATAGTGTTGTGCAAGACTCAAGTCAAGATTTGCAACAGTAGACGGCAGGTTTCCGAAAGAAGCACCCTGGCATGCTTGCTTATCAGCATTCAAAATAAAGTAGAATAAACCTTTACAAATTTTCTTCAAATCCTCCTCACTCAATTCTTTCTGAGAAGTAAGCCACAACCTTAACAGTGCTATTTCCTTGTCTTGAATTCTCCCATCACCGGATCCCAGTTTTTTCACAAGACACCGCTTGTTCTGTGATGAACTTCGAGTATCCGCGTCCATAGCCATCTAATCCCTAGTTCGCGTCACAAGAAGACCTAAAATGGGCAGGGATAGAAAAGAAAGAAAGGTATTAAATTTATTTCCTTGAAAAGCAAAATAGATTAATATCTGCAGCCTAATATCCAAGAAGAATCCCAATTCAACCTTGCCATTTTTTCTAATGAATATTACCAATATTGTAGCAACTTCATAGTATATTGTGAACCGACCCAATTCCCACGGTTGGTCCAAATAGTAAGCAGCAAATTACATAACCAGGTTGGTAAGGGTTCAAATCTTACAGAGTGCACAGTGAGGCTGCTTTTCAATGAAATTTTAAAAATAAAGCATACGATGAGAACTGGTGATAAACTGAAAAAGAGGTTTAAATTCATTCTTTCAACATTTCAAACGTCAAACAAATGGGAACAAATTAGTCAAAAGACATAAACGAGAATTTTCAAACACCCAGAAAACCCTTAAAAAAGCCGTCATGACATCCATGAACGCACTTCATACAGCAAAACTTTAAAAATTAAAATGATATTAAAAAATGCAAATATCAAGACGGTTACAGAGAGCATAAACAGGGAAAACGAGCATCTGGACTTACCTTCAACCACAGTTATTGAACACCGGAAGATCTGGAACCCTCGAGCGTTTATTCCTTCACAAAATAAATCAAATGCATTTGCAGACACTTATGGCAATAAACCCTCGCTTTAAAGAAACCATCTGCCCTTCCTCTAAAAACAGAAAATCCTTTGAGGTAATCGATCACCCGACCTCTATCTTCAACACAACTCCATCTGCCTCAAAACCCTTGTGAAAACCATCTAAAGCCTTGCCATCTACCATTCGCACATATTTCAAACCATATCAGCGGGCAGGATTTTCTGTTCCAAAAGCTCCATCCAGGCTTTAACGTCATTTGAAAATTTTAAACCATCTTTTACTTACAGCTGTCAAGTGGGCAGCGGATTCTTACCTGTTGTTTCCTTCCGGTCAGGCAGACCGGAAAGAAAGTAATCTACTTGAGGATAAACTTGAAATTTAATTACAAAGTTATTGCTATAGTTATAATGTTCCCTTATTTCAAAAATCAATCTTTTAATCTTAATATGTTAGAATACATATTATAATGTTCCTTTATTTCAAAAATCAATCTTTTAATCTTAATATAATATGTTAGAATATATATTATAATCTATAGAAGATTTAATTTTAAAGGTGGCGTCATAAAGATATAATTTTAAATGGGGTGTAAGAGATAGGGTAGCGTCAACTCAACAAGTCACTCAACCTAGGAATAGAGAGTTTAGGTGGTTGATTATGGTGTGACTTGTAAATGTTACATGTTATTTATGGTGATGGGTGAAAGCAAAATTACCCCGGTAATAGTGATATGAATAGGGAAGCAATGTGGTTTATGGTTAATAGTATATGTTAAAGAGATGAGGGTTAGTGTGAAAGAGGATATTTTTAAATTTTAATTATTGTTTTTATTATTGGTTGTTTTATTAATGTTGGGTTCAAAGAAGTTTTAACTTTTTTGATTTAAAGGATTTTTCATGTATTTGGTAGTTAGTTTGGCACATTTTTTTGTTTTAATGGTTGAGAAGTTTAGGATCAACTCACATGTAGTATTTGAAATTGTAAAAAACACATTTCAAAGGGTTTTTATTTTTGGGTTTATAGTTTTGAGGGTTCATATTTTTTTGGCCTTCACGCTTAGAGCTACTTGCCATGTCTTGTAGTCAACACGGCCATAGAGGTTGGTGTGGAGGGAGAAGAGAAGCTTATCACTAAGCTTGGCAAGGTGCAGATGAGGTTGCAAAGATGTACTAGGGGCAAATTCCACTAAATATTCAAAACAAGATTGAAACAACGATGGAGGGGGGATTCATTATGACATGGATATTCATAAGGAGATGAGAGATTGGGTACCTAACACGGGTAGCACTTGTGTCAAGGAAACCAAGCACCTCAAGATAGTGGACCTATACTAGTAGCTAAAGAAAATAGTTAGCAAAGCATTGATGGAGAGGAATGAAACTTACTAGGAAATATTATTGCAATTTGATAGCATGCAAGTATAATTCAAAACCATAGATGCCAAAATCATGACCTTAACTAAAAAGACCCATAACTTAAAATTTGTTGATTCTAAGACAATCTAGAACACACCTCTAATACCATTGTTGACATTCCTTTAAAATAAATATAGCAAATGCATGTTCTTTATTTTTATTTATTTTTCCTT
Source organism: Pinus taeda (assembly GCA_000404065.3). NCBI lineage: Eukaryota > Viridiplantae > Streptophyta > Pinopsida > Pinales > Pinaceae > Pinus > Pinus taeda. Next base: position 136,833 of record APFE031464966.1, on the reverse strand, counting down.
CTAATCATAAGTACAACAATGATGCACTTTCCTATAAATTTAATTTTGATTATTTAAATAATTATGCAAACACAAATTAAAAAAACTTTTTATTAATTTAATTTCTTTAATAACAAATTATATATATAATTTAATCTAATTTTAAATATAATAATAATAATTAAATAAATTATTTAACATTTAATAACTCAAAATTCAATAATTAATCACTTTTGTTCTATTATTTTCAATTCGCAAGTTCTTCGTGAGGGTGAATAGTTAGACAATGAGAAAGTTTTAAATATAATTTATTTTCTAAAAACACTTCACAATCTTCCATTAAATATATATTCATATTATTTCATGATTAGTAACCTTATTTAGTATTTTTTCCATAATATTTAGTAACATTACATATTGTTTAGAGAGAGGGGAAGGAGCTTGAAACCTTGTGGCGGTTAGGGTTTGGTAGATCTTTACTACAAATTATTCAATGGTGAATTTGTAACAGAGTCATGTTAAAAATTTATATAATAAAGGATAGTAAACGAAAAATAAGACCAATGTCATGAGACGTGTATTCCAAGCTGAATGTGGGGCAAAACATCCTAGTGGGTGTGGCTTTTGGTTTATTATGCCTAAGGAAATTTGAAAAAGCATTTGGCAAAGGCAAAGAGACATTAATTGGCATTTATTTATGAAAATGAAGGAAAATAGGAGAAAAGGGAGATGAAAGGTTAAAAATTCATATAATAAAGGATAATACACGAAAAATAAGACCAATGTCATGAGACATGTATTCCAAGTTGAATGTTGGACAAAACATCCTAGTGGGTGTCACTTTTGGTTTATTATGACTAAGGAAATTTGAAAAGGCATTTGGCAAAGGCAAAGAGACATTAATTGGCATTTATTTATGAAAATAAAGGAAAATAGGAAAAAAGGGAGATGAAAGTGCACAGGTTTGCGCGAGGAGAAAAATTGAAGGAAAATGAAGAAAATAGAAGTCTCGAGAATAAAAAGCATCATAGAGTCAATTCACATCTTTTGCTAGTTTAGCTTTTGTTGGTTCAGCTTTGGAGCTCTCTCTATTCTCTCATACTCTTGCACACTTATAGTTTTCTTGGAGCACTCTAATATTGGAGAAAGGAAGGCAAAGGAAGGACTAGGAAAGCAAAGGACAAGTAAGGAAGGTTGGATCAAGGAGTTTCAGCAAGAGGGTTTTGTAGGTAACAGGTTGCATGTGTGATTTCCTAGTTGATGTGTAATGCATGGCACATGCATTGGTTTATTTGGTTCATTTGTTGTCATTGGTATGGGTCTTGTTGGGTTTGACAATTGTTGCAGCCTTGCTTTGTCATTTCCTAGATAGTCATGGTGTGATGGGATTCTTTTCTTAGTTGAGCTTTCAATTGCCAAAAGGTTTTGGAACTGGGTGAGGTGGCCTTAAGAAAATTCCCAAGGGTTGGGGGTGGAGGTGGTTTAATTTTTGGGAAGCCTTCGATAGGTGGGTAGAGACATGAAAATTCTTCAAGGTATTGATGAAGAAACTCTGAGGCATCCAAGCTTGTTTTGGGCTTTGTGATCTCTTGATTGATTTTGGCGAGATCATAGTAGCCTAAGGGTGGAGGTGGTTTAATCTTTGGGAAGCCCTAGTTGTTTATGTCGTGAGATTCCATATTCAAGCTTAGAATATGGCACGTGGGTGATTGGCTGAAAGAAAGATTTGGTTTAGCCCAATCTATGGTCGGGTGGCACGTAGAAGTCCCTGACTTGGTTGGTTTTTACATAAGTTAATAAGAGTTATTGTCCTAATGTAATCTACAAACACTTGTACTTGTTATTATGATGATTTGATGGTGGTTTTGTCATGGTTAAAGTTGGTTATATGCTGGTTATAAGCATGGTTTGTAATGTACTCTAATTATGACTTGTTTGGGATTTGATAAGTATTTGGCAGTTAATGAATGCATGGGCTAACAAGTATTATTGCAACTATTATGAGAACAAATTAGACCTTCTTGGTGATTCTCAGATAAGTTCAAAACTCCTATGATCAGATATGCATTCATTACATGTAACTTACATGTTTACCATATGTTTGACGACGTGACTATCATGGTTAGGTTTGGTTAGGTTAAGTTCTTGTTCAAGTTTTGTATGAATAGCATTGTCATTAAGTCTTTCATCATTCTGAAAAGTCTCAGGAAGTTTTAGGCAATGGTCTAGAGGTTGGCCTGGGATTGTGACTCAAATCTCGAGACCGCAGACATTGAACTAAGAAGTTTAGGTCACAATCGCATGGAGCAAGGCTTGTGAGTGTTGTTGGAGGCCTTCAACCATATGGAGCAAATCTTGTGAGTGCGGTTGGAGACCTTTAACCGCATGCAACCAATGTCAAGGGTGCAATTTGGATTCTATGTCATTGAAACAAAGTTCCAAGGGGGATTGACCACCTGGGGTGTTTCTTCAGCCCCTGGGTGATTTGTAGTCCCTGTAGGATGTCAGTTTGTGGTCAGTAAGTCTTAGTTGTAGACCCCACTTCCTTAATTGGAGCTAGGAGGTTGGGTCATGTCATAGTGGCACTCTGTTTCACATTTGCCCGGAGGGTTTGTAAAAGCAGTTAAATGTGGGGTGGGTCATTAGAGAATTCTTGGGATTTGGTGAATAAATTTATTTCTTTTGCAGGCATAGTTTTCGGTCAAGCTAGCTCTTATTTGCTTTCGTATAGCTCTATGTTGAAGTTTGGTTCTGGTCTTTTGGTGGTACAAGAAATTTCTTCCCTTAATGTTCTTGTGGATGAGGAAGCTTTCTGTTGTGAATTTTTTTTGTTCGAAGAATGGTTTGGTTTACAGGTTTAATGGGTACTAGCCATGGCTGGTTGATTTGCATAAATGGATCTTTGAGACATGGAAGCCCCTTTTGACAGACAAGCTAAATATTTCCCTATGGCACGGGGTTTCTTCACTGTGGTCTTTTATAAGATTGAGGACGAGAATCTTATCTGTGAAGCTTGGCCATGGTTTTGAGGGAGTGTTGGCCTCTTCATGCATCCTTGGACTCTCACTTTTGACCCGTAATGACATCAATTTTACAACCCCAAATTAGGGAATCACACATCACTTTTCTCCATTAGGAATGCGCTGGGAAAATTCTATCGTAGTTGTCCCAAAAAAAAAGAGATTGACTATGAAAATATCTCATTTTAGTGTAGAACATGCTATGAAACGAACATGTAGTTAAAAATTGCCCCAAGCACTCTTAGGACAACAAAGATCGAAAAAACCCTCAAGGCCCAAATGGTGGAAAGGTGCACAAGGTGATTACTATATTGTAATCAAAGAAAAAGAGCTTTAGGACAAGAAAGAACCAAAAGGCAAGAAAAAATCAGATTCAGTCAAAGAAACCACAACTACAAAATCAGAAGCTAAGCAGGAAAAATTAATTACGAATGTGGATCCTCCAGTTGCCAGTAAGGATTCCTTGAATGCAGAGTTTATGGAAAAGAAACAAACCCTCGTAGAAAACGAATTCCCATTGAAAACCACAAGGAATCTCGTTGAAAAGGAAATATCTTGGGCAAATCAAGTGGATGAGGAAGATTTCAAGAATAATATTATGTAGTTGCTAAAGAAAGATCCAACAAAACTTGCAGAAAATACGAGTTAGATTCAAGTTAGGAAGAAAGGAAAAAAAATCTCGAAGAAAAACAAGAAGTCAAACTAGACCAAAATAAAATTATAGTGGATGGAATGTAAATGTGTATGTATTTGGGGTTTTTTTGGAAAATATTTATTTGGAAAGGGGCTGCAATTTTTGAGTCATGGGGAACTCATTTAAGGGTTTGGATTGAGCCATCCTAAGTGCTCAATCTCAAACATATGAGGAAGATTGGAATATGTAAAGGTTATGGCTTTGTAATCCATATTTTTTAATAATACAAATCTCTACCTTTCTCATTTAAAAGAAACATTATGTATTGTTTAATTTTAATAGTTAGCTTAATTATTGAGTTTTTGTCATGAAAATACCTTTGTTATTGAGTGGGTCATGAGTTCAATTCTCTTGACACTCTTGGGGTGAGGCTCCCTTGTTGAGCAAACATGAAGTGATTCCTTCAAGTGGATCAACCTGATCCCTTAAGGGGAATCAACTTAGTAGAAGTGATTCCTTCAAGTGGATCAACCTGATCCCTTAAGGGGAATCAACCTAGTACAAATATTCGATGAAAGTAGTGATAGTCAATATTCAAGATTAGTGAACCACATAGAAAAAAAAACATTACTTGTAATTTATTATTTTATTTTGATAATTATTTTTTTAATAAATAAAATATCATTAAATATGCATTTAATTTTTTTTTAATTTAATATTTTTTTTGTTAAAAATATAATATAAATTATATCAGTTAAATTATTAAAAAAAAAAAATTGAGAGTGGAGATTTCCACAATTATTCATGTTGCTTGAGACTCTATGATATGAACTGTGTTTCTGTATCCTAGTTTGGAGTGGACACTCCACCCATCTTAAGGGACTAGAAAGTAGAAAGATATTAATTGTAATAGTTGATCAACTTTTAAATAATGAAAGACTGGCATAACGGTCACTGGAGAAAAAATATTAAAAATTGTGAATGGTCAAGAGATGGAGGGTCAACGAATTTAAAGGTCAAAGAAATGCATACCGCAATAAATGAATAAATAAAGAAATTCATACGGCAATAAATGAATAAATAAATGAGAAATTAGACGATATATAAGAAGGTATATTCCATTGATAATTATTATTGACCGATTTTTGAAACTATTCCATTAGATCTCAATTTCACAACCTTTGTTATAATACTGACCTTCCGAGCCTTTTACAATGCCAAAATTATAGTGAACTCGGGAGGCTTCTCTCCAAGCTTTTTGAGCATAGGAATAAAATCTTA